>BBPU01000140.1:0-10156 GCA_000950635.1 Mrakia blollopis | reverse complement strand
TAACCCTAACCCTAACCCTAACCCTAACCCTAACCCTAACCCTAACCCTAACCCTACTTTTTTCTTTCTCCACCTCGCACAAACACACTTTTACTACTACTACACACTTTCCTTACTCTCACCCACCTTTCCTACTACTTCTCTACCTCCCAACCCACTTCAACTCACGTTCTTCACTTTTTCACAACCTTTTCACTCTTTTTCCACTTCCCTTCCCATTCACCACTTTCTCTTACTTTCCAAACACTACTACAACCCGTTCACTTCACTTTCCTTTCTTTTTCACTTTCTCTACGCTCCCTCCCTTCTCTCAATCACCTACCAACTTCCAACCTTCCTCCTTCAACTCTCCAACTTTCTTCCACCTTTTTCACTTTCTCTTTCTTCACCACTTCCAAACTACCTTCACTACTACTACAACACACTCCCTTCACTTTCTTTTCACTTTCTCTTCTCCACTTCACCTCCACTCTCCTTTTTCTAACCAACTTCCCCCAAAAACTTAACCCTCTCTTTTTCTCAACCAACACATTTTCACCTACTTTTTTCTTTCTCCACCTCTCACAAACACACTTTTACTACTACTACACACTTTCCTAACCCTCACCCACCTTTCTTACTACTTCTCTACCTCCTAACCCACTTCAACTCACGTTCTTCACTTTTTCACAACCTTTTCACTCTTTTTCCACTTCTCTTCCCTTTCACCACTTTCTCTTACTTTCCAAACACTACTACAACCCGTTCACTTCACTTTCCTTTCTTTTTCACTTTCTCTACACTCCCTCCCTTCTCTCAACTCCCAACCTTCCTCCTTCAACTTTCCAACGTTCTTCTTCCTTTTTCACTTTTTCTTTCTTCACCACTTCCAAACTACCTTCACTACTACTACAACATACTCCCTTCACTTTCTTTTCACTTTCTCTTCTCTACTTCACATACATTCACGTCTTGCTCCTCAGGTTGAGAGGTGTTCACAAGGAATTAGAGATCAGTCTTCTTTTGCTGCTACGAGTAACTTGTTTGGATATATATTCTGAACCGGTCTTTGATTCCAAATTGATCGCATATGTCCGCCAGCACAGAGGTGGTCAGTTTGAGCATGAGAGGGCACTCAGATGATCTCGCATTGACACGCAAGTCCTTTCAACTTCTCACCCTAGGTAGCAGAAGTGCCACCGAACATATTGAGATAACTGTCAAGACTATATGAGATGATCTTCAGTGGTTGTAGCAAGCTCACAGCAAGTTTGAGGAAGTCAGAGTTCGAGATGATGGTCCAGGACGTGACTTGGAGGGGAAGTCAGGAATCAATCTCCCTCTTCTGATATAGATCGCCTCGAATCATACATAGTCCGAAAGAGATTTCAATTACCTTTCTATCGCATATCTACACGAGTCTATAGGTGGCTTGGTTCATGATCTGATACCTGTCGAGTGGCGCGTCCATCTTCTCACATCAAGTCGTGAGCACTCTCATCTTCTTCATCTTTTGATAGAAAACAGCCACAGTGATACCGAACATACTGAAAGAACTCTTAAAACCATACCACTTCAATAATGTTGGTCACAGAAGCTTCGAGGAAGATTTGAGCAAGTCGAACTTGGGGAGGAAGGTCAAGGACGCGACTTGGAGATGAAGTTCAAGATCGATCTCCCTCGTCTGATATAGATCACCTCGAATCATACATAGTCCGAAAGAGATTTCAATTACCTTTCTATCGCATATCTACACGAGTGTATAGGTGGCTAGGTCCATGTTCTAGTACCTGTCGAGGGGCGCGTCCATGTTCTCGCATCAAGTCGCGAGCATTCTCAACTTCTCACCCGATGCAGCCACAGCGTCATCCAAGGTATCCAGAGCATCGTCTCATTCATACCAAAACAGTAGTAGCAGAAAAGGTGACGCCAGTGGAGAAATAGGAGCGTGGAAGGGAGCGAGGGGTGAGATGGGGAGGAGGAGCTGCCAGCGCATGGAAGGGTGCAGTCGAGGGAGGGAGAGGAGGAGTGGGTGGGGTGGTGAAAGTGGTATGGGATCGAAGAGGAGGTTTGCTGGAGTGGTAGGAAAGAAAAAAACAAGAGAATAGAGTCAGTATGAGAGTCTCGACAGCATGCAAGGTTTGGGAGGAAGGAGTGTTGAGCTCAACAAAACCCAAGCTCGCTCCCAAAGCCACAGCAGTACCACAGAGCCACCCTCCCACCTTCTCCTACTATCTATCCAGTCCATATACATCCTCCTCAAAGACTCCAACAGCGAAAAAGGAGCGAGAACTCACCTCAGGGACCTCAAAAAGGAAGGGAAGGAGGAGCGTCGAGCTGCCAGCTCATCGAATGACGACGTGGAGGGAGGATGAAGCAAAGCCATTGCGGTGGTGGAAGGGGTTTAGGATGGAAGAGGAAGATCACTGGAGTGGTAGGAAAGAAAGAACGAGAATATAGAGTCAGTAAGAGAGTCTCTGTGGCATGGAGGCTGGGGAGGAAGGAGTGTCGAGCTGAAGGAAGGCGCATGAGCGAGGAGGACCACCTGTATAGTTGCTGCCAGATCGGAAACATCCTTCCTCAACCCCATAGCTGCACCACCACACTCTCCAACTCCCATCGCAATCCGAGAAGATGGGAAGGAGAAAAAGACAAGAGAAGACGAGATGAAGGAAGGAAGGAGGAAAGGTCAAGCTCACCTGAATCGAGCTCATTTCTCCTCGCATCCACCCTAACCCTCGCCAGAAACACAACAGCCTCCATCCCACCCCACTATAGACTGGTAGTGGAGAAGAAGAGAAGATGGGGAGGCCGAGATGGAGAGGGAGAGAGTGTCGGCAGCTGGAGGGAGGAGAGGTGGGTGGGATGAGGTCGACCACTGGTTAGGAGAAACGAAGGATTTCCGGGGAGCGAGCGGGTATAGGTAGGATGGAGGAGGGTGGTAAGACTGCAGAGAAAGAACAAACAAGAGAATAGCATCAAAAATAAGCATGCAGGAGGGGAGGGCAGAATGGAAGGGAGGGAGGGTGAGCTCAAAGGTCGCAAACGAGACTGGATGTTGAGAGAGAGAGGTAGAGAAACCCCTATCACTATCCGGAAGAATGGAGATGACCAGTATGCGTGACCCATCCACCATGGAAAGTAGCAGCAGCAGAGAAGGAAAGCGAGAGGAGGGAGGAGGGAAGGAAGATGGAACGAGCAAACGACGAAGAAGGAAAGCGAGCTCACCTCGAGCGACAAGCCATCCATCCTGCTATACATCTCCAAAACGAGCGAGAGTTCCTCCTAGATGTTGAGAGGATGTCAGAGATCCATAATGGAGAAGGAGGAGGTGCCAGGGTGGAAGGTGGGTATGCGAGAGTGATGGCGTGGTCGTGGGTTGAGGTTGAACAGCGTCGAGCTGTCGAAGTGCTCAACTTTCAAAAGTTTCCATGCTGCTACGCTTTTGATATAGCAGCTATCACCAAAAGGAAAGCTGACTAGTCGACAAACTATATATCATCTAGACATCCCCCACTTCAGCGAGCAGATTTTCACGTTGGAAGGTTGTCAACCTGCATAGGCGAGAGAGGGAGGAGCTCGGAGCTGAGCTCGAGCTCGTTTGCTCGTTGGACTTTGTGCGTGCAAATTCTCACTCGACGCTTATTCCTTTCTACTGGAGACCAATACAAAGCTCCTCAACAACCTCCATTTTTCAGATATCAGGAATTCAGCCTGGAGTATACAGAGGAGCTGAAAGAGAGAGGATGGAGCTCCTCCGAAAAGAACTCGCGGAAGTCAGCTCGAGCTCACCCTCTCCTTCGTTTGGAGGTACCTCTTGGGAGACGCGCTCTCGACGATGCAAATCGTCAGGTATAGAGCTGTGCCTCTGATACATTGTACTTTATAGGTAGATCTAGCTGGTCGTCTTTTCCGTTTGCGATTCGGTGGGGAGCGGAGGGAGAACGAAGCCGACGCAAGTTGCGTACCCTCCGGAAAGCCTGTTGGAACGGTCGGAGGGTACGCATGCGTACCCTCGAGGGTACGCAGAGGGCCGTTCCAACGCGTTGGAACAGGTCGCATATCGTTAGGCTCCTGACCTCCCCACCACCACCCTCTCTCCCATCAACAACCTCGCGTTCCTTCCCCTTCCTCGTCCCACTCAAGCTCGACCCACTCGCACTCCCTCCAACTCCCTCGCCATCACCTCCCTCGGTCTCTCCCTCTCCCTCCCCCTGGTCCATCCCAGAACCAAACTCTTCCCCGTCCCCTAGGTGGGCAAGTACCTCCTCCTCCTGCTGATCCTTTGTTAGTGGAAGGGGAGTGTTGGGTTGGGGAGAGAGAGAGGGAGGGTGAACAAGAGGAGAAGGGAAGAGCGGATGGAGAGGTTCGGTGACCGTACACGTCTTCCAGTGCTCGTGGAGAGCAGAGGGGGTTGGAGAGAGGTGAGATTGAGGATGAGGGCGAGGGCAGGGGAGGGATCCGTTGCTCCTTCGGAGAACTGAGAGGAGGGAGGTGGAAGAACGAGAGCGAGGGAGGAACGGGATGAGTGTTGAGCTAGCTTGAACGAAGCGAACACGGTGAAGATGCATGCAAGCGGACCTTTGAGACCTCCAGAAAGACGAACTTCAGCTTGGTGAACATCCTTCACATGCTGAGTGAGTTTAGCGAGGGTGGAGAAGGGCGAGAGGTCATGGCAGATTGCTCTTGAGCAAGAGAAGCTCATCTGCGTGAGCACGAACGAGAGAAGGCCAATCGAGAGTCAGAACAGAACCAAGTCGTGGGTGGATGGTATGGGAGGATTGGTGTATGCGAGAGGAACATACAGTATTGAAGGAAGAACCTGAGAGGGAAAGGGGAAGGAGAGGGAGCGAGTGAGGTGAAGGGAAGAACGATGGTCAGCTCGAGCTCGGAACTCCTCCTTCCTTCTCCTTCCTTCTTCGTTTCCCTCCCCTTCCGAAGGCAGGCCACAGGTCATCCAACCTCTCCCTACCTCCAACTCCATAGCAGAAAGCGAAAGACTCACTTGAATCCTACGAGAAGGTCTCTCGAGAGCTCGTTCAGCGAGGGTTCCAAAGGGGAAGGAGGGTTGGCTGAGGTCGCTTTCGAAGGAAGCTCGAGAGGGTTGTGAGAAAAAATCGGGTCCGTTGGATGGATAGCAGTAGATGAGGAGTGGTGGAGAAGTTCCTGGTAGGGAGAGAAGGGGAGGAAAGAGGGTCAGCATCGAGCTTGCTCATGGAGGAGGGAAGGGAAGGAGGAGCGGAAGAAGGAGTCATGAGCGAGCGAGCTCCTCCCTCCTTCCTTCAAACGAGAGACCTTCCCAGCATGCATCCACCTTCTCAGTGGGTTCTATACACCCCAAAGGATACTCTCCCAACATAGAGGCTCGAGAGAAAGGACTTCCCTTCCTTTGCGAGAGGAGGAGGGGTTGAGGAAAGGGAAGCGATAAGGGAGCGATAAGGCGAGGGAGCTCACCAAGTCTGCCGTTCAAGCACTGCTCCAGTGGGTCCTTGGGAGGGAGGCTGGTCCCTCGTAAGATCTGACAAGTTGTTGGTAGGGGAAGTGGGAAATGGAAAGGAAGGTGTCAAGGGAAGAGGTCGATGTCGATGTGGTTGGGGGAGAGAGCAGCTCCGCGAGTTCCCGTCGAAGACACGGTATCAACTCGGAGCTTGACTTTGTAGATCCACCGACTTATGAAACCGCCCTCCCATCACCCAGGTCGATCCTAGAGAACCAAAGAGGCAGGAGGTCCAGGAAGAGTGCAGCTTCTGTTGTAGGAGGTATGCGAGAGAGGAGGGAGAGAGGGGAGGAGGTTGATGTTGAGCTTGAACGAACGAGAAGGTCCTTCCATCGACAGGTTTGCTGCCACTGCGCCAGCGTTCTCGCAGTGAATCCAAATCTGAAAGGAGATTAGTCAGGAAACTAGGTATAGAGAACAGGTTCCCCCTTCAAGCAAGCAAATCTTCCTCCCAGGAGGTTTCAGGCCTGCATCGGAGGGAGGGGAAGGAGCTCAAAGGTGAGCTCGAGCTCATAACTTTCAACCTCGACTCGAGAGCACGTTTTCACTCTAGAGCTAAGCCCTCTTTACTGGACATACTATAGCTATTGCCCAAGGACTCCAGCTTTTTACATTCTCCGGTTTCGACCTGGAGTATACAGAGGAGCTGAAAGAGAGAGGATGGAGCTCCTCCGAAAAGAACTCGCGGAAGTCAGCTCGAGCTCACCCTCTCCTTCGTTTGGAGGTACCTCTTGGGAGACGCGCTCTCGACGATGCAAATCTTCAGGGTTAGAGCTGTGCCTCTGATACATTGTACTTCATAGGTAGATCTAGCTGGTCGTCTTTTCCGTTTGCGATTCGGTGGGGAGAGGAGGGAGAACGAAGCCGACGCAAGTTGCGTACCCTCCGGAAAGGCGCCAGGAACGGTCGGGAGGGTACGCATGCGTACCCTCGAGGGTACGCAGAGGCCCGTTCCTGCCTCCAGGAACGGGTCGCATATCGTTAGGACGAGGTATGATCCAAAGGTGATTCAAGATAGAGGTTAGAAAGTAGAAAGCGAGGCGAACGTATTTAAGGGAGGCGAAGCGATCAAAGGAAAGAGAGAACAAAGACTTTGAAGACTGAAACGATAACAGGGGAAGAGTTATGAACAAAGGGACAAAGGCAGAACACGTAGCTGAGAACAAAGGACTAGTAGCGGTGAAAGGGAAGTAGGGGGAAGAAAGGGAAAGACAAAGAGTAAGGAGCTGAAACCTGATTCCCGGACACAACGAGTCTAAATGAGAGGGGAAAGTGAGGAGAGAGAGAGAGGAAGGAAATGCTCGATCTACTTCTTTCCTCCAGCCTGGACTAGTAACCGTTACATCTCCTCTCTCCCTTCTCTTTTGTCCTCTTCCTCCCTCCACCCCCTTAGGTTCTCACTGTAACACTGGGAGTACCTTGGGAGGGAGGGAATGAGATTTAAACACGACACGTTTGAAGCTGGTGCGACCCCGATGGACCTTTCCTCGTCCCTCCAAATGCCTCCTGCCCCCCCCCCCCCATTCGTCCCAAAAACAGCAAAAAGTGAAATCGATGGGATTCGAACCCATGCCATTACTGACCAGCGAGTGAATTGAATCACCTTAAGCTGGCGCCTTAGACCGCTCGGCCACAATTCCTATGTATACAAGTACATGTATTTTGATGGCAGCTTTCACCCATTTGGGGTCCAGAAAGCGACTTTAAACGTCGCCAATCCCCCGCCTGTACTCTTCATCTCTCACTCTTTCTCTCTCCACTATCTTTTCCCCCAACATCGTCTTCGGTTAGTTCTAGTCTAGGTGATAGATACGATGGATCAAATACAAAAAAAAACCGGAAGAGTCGGGTCATGATGATGATCATAGGCAGGCTTGATAAGCCCTCCTGCGGGAGGGCGGAAGCAAGCTACCGACAGATTCACTACCTTTGCACTCACTTTGACGGCTTGCCGAGAGCCTCACAACGCGACTCTCTTTCTGAAACTTCGCCTGATAGCAGATCTACCTCTTTTGAACAGAACTGTGTCTTCAAATTTTCATGAATCGGACGCATAGATTTCTACGAGAGGCTCAAAGTCCGTGAGTGTTTTCTTGGAGACAAGGCCGAGATTTCCAGGCTTGGAGACGAGTCAACCAAACAACGAAATCTCGCCCTGAGATTCCGCTTTCTCTTCTTTTCTCGCGAGCAAAGAAAGGTAGGAAGGTATTGTGTTCGCAGCTCCCGAGATCAAGCCTTTGCGGCGCGTCATGAAAAAGATGAAAGCTTCACATAAAGATCGCATCAAGCTAGATCGATATCTGTTTCAAGCAAACGAGTGCAAAGGTGGGGGGTCGGTCTGCCGGTAGCTGCCCTCAAGTCCCTCCTGCAAACACCCCCCTTCGCGCAGTTGGGAATATTGCCGAGTCTGGGTGTTTTGTTTTGTTTTGTTTGGTAATCAAAGGGGGGAGGAGAAACGAAACGCAAACGAGAACGAGTGAGAAAGATCAAGAGAGTCGGGAAGAAGGAGAGAGCTAGATATATGAATCAAGAAAGGAGTATAACACACTTGGGTTAGCGAAGAAGAGATGCTATGTTCGAGTGTCCGAGGGAGGAGGAAAAGTGAATCGGATTCAATCTCCCGCGACTGCAAGCTCGAATGCGTCGCGTTCGAGCCTCTTCCCTCCCTCTAAAGGAAGGCACTCTCAACCTCGCGCACTCTTCGATCACCCTCAGACCAACCGGTCAGCACCCCCAGTCGACTGGCATCTCCTTCTCTCTTCTTGTCGTCGTCTCTCGAGCTTGGGAGCAGTTGCTCAGAACCTCGACGCCGAGTTGACGACTCCGAACAAGCACGAGATTCTTTGTTGCGTCCTTCGTCTCTTTCTCCTGCTCGACCTTGGGAGCGGATGCTCGGAACCTCGGCGCGTAGGAGGGAGGAGAGGGGTCGCTTCGGAGTTCTGGACGAGGAGGGAGGTCTCGCTCGAAACACTTTCACCCCTCAACGTCCGGGTTCTCGCGACCACCCTCAGGTACGCTCTTCCCTCTCTCGCACCCTCGGCAAAGAAAGAGGTTGGTTGGTTCTGACTGGTCCTCTCATCCATCAGAACCTCAACGCCCGCATCCTGAGCAGCGCTTCCCATCGGTTGAGCTCGATCTGGCGTCGCTAGGTCAGCTTTCCCTCTCTCCTCCTCTTCTCTTTGCATCTCTTTCGCCAAACCCTGATTTTGTTTGCTCTCTCTCGCTAAACTTCCATCTATCTACTTTTCGCGGCCCACCCTTCCTGCTTCGCTCCCTTTTGCGTCCTCTCTTTGCAATCGAAGCAGTCTATCTTGTCAACCTTTTTCTTTCTCTCCCTTTCTCTTAACTTGGACTGCAGAACCAGGATCGATGCCGGCGTGAACCGTGAATGCTACTCCCACGTTAACGGTGCGAGATTGGAGAGAGAAGAAACAGATCGTCCACGGCCCTGAGCTCGTTGTCTCCTGGATTCCCATCCGGGATCAGAAACCAAGCTGGTCCGCCCTCCTCTCCTGGGAGTGATCAAGTATACCCACCCTGCAGGCCTACTTACAGTCAACCTTCCCTCTTCTGGAAACACCACGTGATTCCAAGAAGGAGCAAAGCCAAAAGGTAGCCCACTGCCGTTTTTTTTTTTTTTTCTACTTTGGTCCTTCTCGAGTCTCAGCTTGAGTAATCTTTAAGGCAGGTTCTGGATAGAAGTTGAGCAGAAGAGACAAACGTGTGAGACGGAATTCCAACTTCCATGATGTTGTTCTCTCTGTCTCTCCCTCTCCTCTTTCTCTTGCCAGGGGGTCTTCTCCACGATTCACTGCAGCCTTGTAAAGTCATGACGGTCTGGTTAAATGCTCAGAGTGGGTGGGTGAGTGGGAAAGGAAGACAGCAGAGGAAAGGGATGTGGAGCCCGCTCAGAATAGGTCTGGTGGGTTGTTGGAGTGCTCCTGCCGCGAGAGGAGAGTAAGGTCAATTGAGCAGGTATTTCATGGGTTCTGGGCTGGTCCGACGACCGAGGGAGAGGGAAACTTTGGTGAGATTAGCAGAAAGAGAGCTGAGGTTCGAAAGGCTTTGGCATGCTCTGCTTTCCCCCTTCTTCTCAACTGTTCTTTTTCTTCCTCTTCCTCAAGATTGATCTGGCTTCACAGGCTAGAAATGGAACAGTTCATCGCTTGATGACCCTAGGAGAGTGGGTCGGTGAGGGGAGGAAAAGAAGGCCTTGCTGGACAAGGAAGGGATTCGTCGACGGTCTGAGTGAGAGAAGATCCGTACCGAACTGTGAGCCTAGGAAGAAGACGGTGAACGATCAGGGACAACGAGGGAGAGACGCGCGGAGGAAATGAAGGAGGCGGTAACTAAGGAGACGTCGAGAGATAAAGTCGAGGCAAAACACATAGACAAGTGAGGTGTGGTTAGGTTAAGAAAGAGAAAGAAAACACATCTAGAGTCGGAAACCCCCCCAGACCCAAGGTCATCAAGCCCCCCCTCGAATCGGATGTGATTCGATTCCCAGCGACGAACGGTGATGCTCGAAGAGCGGACGAGGAGTTGCTTGATGAAGAGATCCGCAATGTTGGAGTTGGTGCGGACGTGAGCGACAGAGACGTGGCCGTCCCGGATGCGTTCGCAGACAGAGTGAACGCGGATGTCCATGTGCTTCGAGCGGTCGTGAGAGCCAGGGTTTTG
>BBPU01000142.1:0-12911 GCA_000950635.1 Mrakia blollopis | reverse complement strand
CCCTAACCCTAACCCTAACCCTAACCCTAACCCTAACCCTAACACTCCTAAAACCCTTTCACTTCACTTTCCTTTCTTCTTCACTTTCTCTACACTCCCTCCCTTCTCTTAATCACCTACCAACTCCCAACCTTCCTCCTTCAACTCTCCAACTTTCTTCTACCTTTTTCACTTTCTCTTCTTTATCACTTCCAAACTACCTTCACTACTACTACAACACACTTCATTCACTTTCTTTTCACTTTCTCTTCTCTACTTCACCTACACTCTCCTTTTTCTCACCAACTTCCCCCAAAACCTAACCCTCTCTTTTTCTCAACCAACACATTTTCACCTACTTTTTTCTTTCTCCACCTCTCACAAACACACTTTTACTACTACTACACACTTTCCTAACCCTCACCCACCTTTCTTACTACTTCTCTACCTCCTAACCCACTTCAACTCACGTTCTTCACTTTTTCACAACCTTTTCACTCTTTTTCCACTTCTCTTCCCTTTCACCACTTTCTCTTACTTTCCAAACACTACTACAACCCGTTCACTTCACTTTCCTTTCTTTTTCACTTTCTCTACACTCCCTCCCTTCTCTCAACTCCCAACCTTCCTCCTTCAACTTTCCAACGTTCTTCTTCCTTTTTCACTTTTTCTTTCTTCACCACTTCCAAACTACCTTCACTACTACTACAACATACTCCCTTCACTTTCTTTTCACTTTCTCTTCTCTACTTCACATACATTCACGTCTTGCTCCTCAGGTTGAGAGGTGTTCACAAGGAATTAGAGATCAGTCTTCTTTTGCTGCTACGAGTAACTTGTTTGGATATATATTCTGAACTGGTCTTTGATTCCAAATTGATCGCATATGTCCGCCAGCACAGAGGTGGTCAGTTTGAGCATGAGAGGGCACTCAGATGATCTCGCATTGACACGCAAGTCCTTTCAACTTCTCACCCTAGGCAGCAGAAGTGCCACCGAACATATTGAGATAACTGTCAATACTATATGAGATGATCTTCAGTGGTTGTAGCAGGTTCACAGCAAGTTTGAGGAAGTCAGAGTTCGAGATGATGGTCCAGGACGTGACTTGGAGGGGAAGTCAGGAATCAATCTCCCTCTTCTGATATAAATCGCCTCGAATCATACATAGTCCGGAATAGATTCAAGTTACCTTTCTATCGCATATCTACACGAGTGTATAGGTGGCTTGGTTCATGATCTGATACCTGTCGAGTGGCGCGTCCATCTTCTCACATCAAGTCGTGAGCACTCTCATCTTCTTCATCTTTTGGTAGAAAACAGCCACAGTGACACCGAACATACTGAGAGAACTTCTAAAACCATACCACTTCAATGGTGTTGGTCACAGAAGCTTCGAGGAAGATTTGAGCAAGTCGAACTTGGGGAGGAAGGTCAAGGACGCGACTTGGAGATGAAGTTCAAGATCGATCTCCCTCGTCTGATATAGATCACCTCGAATCATACATAGTCCGAAAGAGATTTCAATTACCTTTCTATCGCATATCTACACGAGTGTATAGGTGGCTTGGTTCATGTTCTAGTACCTGTCGAGTGGCGCGTCCATGTTCTCGCATCAAGTCGCGAGCATTCTCAACTCCTCACCCGATGCAGCCACAGCGCCATCCAAGGTATCCAGAGCATCGTCTCATTCATACCAAAACAGTAGTAGCAGAAAAAATGTTGCCAGTGGAGAAATAGGAGCGTGGAAGGGAGCGAGGGGTGAGATGGGGAGGAGGAGCTGCCAGCGCATGGAAGGGTGAGGTCGAGGGAGGGAGAGGAGGAGTGGGTGGGGTGGTGAAAGTGGTATGGGATCGAAGAGGAGGTTTCCTGGAGTGGTAGGAAAGAAAAAAACAAGAGAATAGAGTCAGTATGAGAGTCTCGACAGCATGCAAGGCTTGGGAGGAAGGAGTGTTGAGCTCAACAAAACCCAAGCTCGCTCCCAAAGCCACAGCAGTACCACAGAGCCACCCTCCCACCTTCTCCTACTATCTATCCAGTCCATATACATCCTCCTCCAAGACTCCAACAGCGAAAAAGGAGCGAGAACTCACCTCAGGGACCTCAAAAGGGAAGGGAAGGAGAAGCGTCGAGCTGCCAGCTCATCGAATGACGACGTGGAGGGAGGATGAAGCAAAGCCATTGCGGTGGTGGAAGGGGTTTAGGATGGAAGAGGAAGGTCACTGGAGTGGTAGGAAAGAAAGAACGAGAATATAGAGTAAGTAAGAGAGTCTCTGTGGCATGGAGGCTGGGGAGGAAGGAGTGTCGAGCTGAAGGAAGGCGCATGAGCGAGGAGGACCACCTGTATAGTTGCTGCCAGATCGGAAACATCCTTCCTCACCCCCATAGCTGCATCACCACACTCTCCAACTCCCATCGCAATCCGAGAAGGTGGGAAGGAGAAAAAGACAAGAGAAGACGAGATGAAGGAAGGAAGGAGGAAAGGTCAAGCTCACCTGAATCGAGCTCATTTCTCCTCGCATCCACCCTAACCCTCGCCAGAAACACAACAGCCTCCATCCCACCCCACTATAGACTGGTAGTGGAGAAGAAGAGAAGATGGGGAGGCCGAGATGGAGAGGGAGAGAGTGTCGGCAGCTGGAGGGAGGAGAGGTGGGTGGGATGAGGTCGACCACTGGTTAGGAGAAACGAAGGATTTCCGGGGAGCGAGCGGGTATAGGTAGGATGGAGGAGGGTAGTAAGACTGCAGAGAAAGAACAAACAAGAGAATAGCATCAAAAATAAGCATGCAGGAGGAGAGGGCAGAATGGAAGGGAGGGAGGGTGAGCTCAAAGGTCGCAAACAAGACTGGATGTTGAGAGAGAGAGGTAGAGAAACCCCTATCACTATCCGGAAGAATGGAGATGACCAGTATGCATGACCCATCCACCATGGAAAGTAGCAGCAGCAGAGAAGGAAAGCGAGAGCAGGGAGGAGGGAAGGAAGATGGAACGAGCAAACGACGAAGAAGGAAAGCGAGCTCACCTCGAGCGACGAGCCATCCATCCTGCTATACATCTCCAAAACGAGCGAGAGTTCCTCCTAGATGTTGAGAAGATGTCAGAGATCCATAATGGAGAAGGAGGAGGTGCCAGGGTGGAAGGTGGGTATGCGAGAGTGATGGCGTGGTCGTGGGTTGAGGTTGAACAGCGTCGAGCTGTCGAAGTGCTCAACTTTCAAAAGTTTCCATGCTGCTACGCTTTTTATATAGCAGCTATCATCAAAAGGAAAGCTGACTAGTCGACAAACTATATATCATCTAGACATCCCCCACTCCAGCGAGCAGATTTTCACCTCGGAAGGTGGTGAACCTGCATAGGCGAGAGAGGGAGGAGCTTGGAGTGAGCTCGAGCTCGTTTGCTCGTTGGACTTTGTGCGTGCAAATTCTCACTCGACGCTTATTCCTTTCTACTGGAGACCAATACAAAGCTCCTCAACAACCTCCGTTTTTCAGATATCAGGAATTCAGCCGGGAGTATACAGAGGAGCTGAAAGAGAGAGGATGGAGCTCCTCCGAAAAGAACTCGCGGAAGTCAGCTCGAGCTCGCCCTCTTCTTCGTTTTGAGGTACCTCTTGGGAGACGCGCTCTCGACGATGCAAATCTTCAGTTATAGAGCTGTGCCTCTGATACATTGTACTTCATAAGTAGATCTAGCTGGTCGTCTTTCCCGTTTGCGATTCAGTGGGGAGGGGAGGGAGAACGAAACCGACGCAAGTTGCGTACCCTCCGGAAAGCCTGTTGGAACGGTCGGAGGGTACGCATGCGTACCCTCGAGGGTACGCAGAGGGCCGTTCCAACGCGTTGGAACGGGTCGCATAGCGTTAGGTGTTCACAAGGAATTAGAGATCAGTCTCCTTTTGCTGCTACGAGTAACTTGTTTGGATATATATTCTGAACTGGTCTTTGATTCCAAATTGATCACATATGTCCGTGAGCACAGAGATGGTCAGTTTGAGCATGAGAGGGCACTCACATGATTTCGCATTGACACGCAAGTCCTTTCAACTTCTCACCCTAGGTAGCAGAAGTGCCACCGAACATATTGAGATAACTGTCAAGACTATATGAGATGATCTTCAGTGGTTGTAGCAAGCTCACAGCAAGTTTGAGGAAGTCAGAGTTCGAGATGATGGTCCAGGACGTGACTTGGAGGGGAAGTCAGGAATCAATCTCCCTCGTCTGACATAGATCACCTCGAATCATACATAGTCCGGAAGGGATTTCAATTACCTTTCTATCGCATATCTACACGAGTCTATAGGTGGCTTGGTTCATGATCTGATACCTGTCGAGTGGCGCGTCCATCTTCTCACATCAAGTCGTGAGCACTCTCATCTTCTTCATCTTTTGATAGAAAACAGCCACAGTGACACCGAACATACTGAGAGAACTCTTAAAACCATACCACTTCAATGGTGTTGGTCACAGAAGCTTCGAGGAAGATTTGAGCAAGTCGAAGTTGGGGAGGAAGGTCAAGGACGCGACTTGGAGATGAAGTTCAAGATCGATCTCCCTCGTCTGATATAGATCACCTCGAATCATACATAGTCCGAAAGAGATTTCAATTACCTTTCTATCGCATATCTACACGAGTGTATAGGTGGCTTGGTTCATGTTCTAGTACCTGTCGAGTGGCGCGTCCATCTTCTCGCATCAAGTCGCGAGCATTCTCAACTTCTCACCCGATGCAGCCACAGCGCCATCCAAGGTATCCAGAGCATCGTCTCATTCATACCAAAACAGTAGTAGCAGAAAAAATGATGCCAGTGGAGAAATAGGAGCGTGGAAGGGAGCGAGGGGTGAGATGGGGAGGAGGAGCTGCCAGCGCATGGAAGGGTGAGGTCGAGGGAGGGAGAGGAGGAGTCGGTGGGGTGGTGAAAGTGGTATGGGATGGAAGAGGAGGTTTCCTGGAGTGGTGGGAAAGAAAAAAACAAGAGAATAGAGTCAGTACGAGAGTCTCGACAGCATGCAAGGCTTGGGAGGAAGGAGTGTTGAGCTCAACAAAACCCAAGCTCGCTCCCAAAGCCACAGCAGTACCACAGAGCCACCCTCCCACCTTCTCCTACTATCTATCCAGTCCATATACATCCTCCTCAAAGACTCCAACAGCGAAAAAGGAGCGAGAACTCACCTCAGGGACCTCAAAAAGGAAGGGAAGGAGGAGCGTCGAGCTGCCAGCTCATCGAATGACGACGTGGAGGGAGGATGAAGCAAAGCCATTGCGGTAGTGGAAGGGGTTTAGGATGGAAGGGGAAGGTCACTGGAGTGGTAGGAAAGAAAGAACGAGAATATAGAGTCAGTAAGAGAGTCTCTGTGGCATGGAGGCTGGGGAGGAAGGAGTGTCGAGCTGAAGGAAGGCGCATGAGCGAGGAGGACCACCTGTATAGTTGCTGCCAGATCGGAAACATCCTTCCTCAACCCCATAGCTGCACCACCACACTCTCCAACTCCCATCGTAATCCGAGAAGGTGGGAAGGAGAAAAAGACAAGAGAAGACGAGATGAAGGAAGGAAGGAGGAAAGGTCAAGCTCACCTGAATCGAGCTCATTTCTCCTCGCATCCACCCTAACACTCGCCAAAAACACAACAGCCTCCATCCCACCCCACTATAGACTGGTAGTGGAGAAGGAGAGAAGATGGGGAGGCCGAGATGGAGAGGGAGAGAGTGTCGGCAGCTGGAGGGAGGAGAGGTGGGTGGGATGAGGTCGACCACTGTATAGGAGAAACGAAGGATTCCCGGGGAGCGAGCGGGTATAGGTAGGATGGAGGAGGGTAGTAAGACTGCAGAGAAAGAACAAACAAGAGAATAGCATCAAAAATAAGCATGCAGGAGGGGAGGGCAGAATGGAAGGGAGGGAGGGTGAGCTCAACATGACTCCTTGAACGACGAGCATCAACCATATACATTCCTCCAAATCTGAGACCGCCCACCTAGACGTCCTAGCTCTGCTACCACGCCATAAAAATCCCATCGCGATCCAAGGAACAGGGGAAGAGAACGAATGGAGAAAAAAAGGAGGGAAGGAAGGGAAGGAGGTGGAGGTGGAGCTCACCTCAATCGAGCTCATTTTCTCCTCGCATCAACCCCTGCACAAGATAAAAGCCAGATAGGGCTGGTCCTATGCATCATAGACTCATATTGTCGAAGGAGAGACCCGGGGGAGGCGGCTGTATAAAAGAAGAGGGGGGAGGAGGTGGGGGTTGAGCTTGAACGAACGAGAAGGTCCTTCCAAGGTGAGCTCGAGCTCATTCCTTTCAACCTGAAGTCGAGAGCACGTTTTCACTCTAGAGCTAAGCCCTCTCTACTCGACATACTAGAGCTACTCCTCAACGACTCCGACTTCAGACAAGAGACATCAAAGATAACCGGAGAAGAAACGAAAGCGGAGCGCGACAAGATTCAAAACCAGTACAGAAAGAGGAGGACACGAGTTACTACGTAGGGAGAGAGACAGTCTTGTAGAACCAGAGGAGGAGAAGAGCAGCGTTGGTAAAAGGAAGTGTAGGGGAGAGCAAACCTAGCCAGAACGAGAACTCCACGTCCCTCTCCTTCGCGATCTTCCACTTGAAGAATTCCCTCGTCCCCAGCAGTATCCCATCTCCGTCAGAGACCCACCCCCATTCTGATCCAATCCTCCCCTCCTTGATAGCTCTCTCCCTCCAACTCCGATCCCGGAACAACTGCATGCAAAGAGGGACAACCATCTTCGCAGCTCCGAACGGACACCCTCCTCCCATCCCACCCTCAGCCGCCTCCTCGTGCAGCGAGATAGGGAAGAGGCATCCGAAATAGCAGTTGGAGTAGGTAGAGCGTTGAGCGGTGAGGACTGCGCACGTCTCGAGACTCCTCCAGTTACAGCCAGTACAGTACGAGCACCTGCGAGAGAAGAGAAGAAAGCGAAGTCAGAACGCGTCGCGATCAAGAAGGAGAGGCCAAAACAGAATCGAGAAACGTACTCTTTCCTCTTGCTGGGGCATCCGTACTTGTGGAGTGAGGTAGCGTTGGGAGAGAGTTGAGTGGTTGGGTGAAGGAGGATGCACGACGAGCAGAGGGAGTCGAGGGTTCGGAGGAGGTGGGCAAGTTCGTTGAGGAGGATGTTTGCTTGAGTATGGAGCTGACGAGATCGGAGGTAGGCTTCGGGGATCTTGGAGGAGTGAGGGATGGTAGGGAAGAGAGAGCTGATGAGGGGAGGAGAGATGGCTGCGGGGAGGAGGTTGGTGGTTCGGTGGGAGGGGAGGGAGGGAGATTGAGGAGGGGCAACGCGACAACGACGACATTCCGTACAGAGCCCACAGTCTCCCGACGAGAAATCGTTGAGCTGCTCCTCCAGTGCTTTGGCGATGCAGCTGTTTGGAGAGCGGAAGCGAGGGTCGAACCCGTTTGGGTGGTCGACGAAAAGCGGCGGCTTCTTCCATTGGAAGTCCCAGACGACGGTCTCCCAGTCTCGACCTCGACCTCCTCCCTGAACGCGCTCGGAGACTGTCCATCCTTTTGGGTGAGGAAGGAAGATGACGAGGTTGCATTGCTGGAAGAGGAAGGAGGAGAGTTTGGTTGTTGTTCTCGTCCTCCCGCTTTTGACCCGACGCGACGCAAAGAGTTTGTGTTTGACTCACCGGACAGTCCAGAGCTTGAATCCCCGCTGTTGTACAGAACAGGTAGTCGATCCTTCCAGATTCCCAATCCCTGCTCGTTCCATCCATCTTCCTTGTCTCCTCCACACCCGTCACCGCGTAGTAGACCTCCGTCCTCACCTCAACACCCTTCCTCTCCGCCTCCTCCACCAGCCTCCCTCGTAGCCCGTCCAGCTCCTTCTTGGCGAATCCGAAGACGATGACTGGAGCTCTAGGAGCAGAGAGGTGACCGTTCCCGAAAGTATCCATCATCGTCTTGAAGACGTCGTCGCTGTAGTCCAGCTTCACAACGTGGAACGTGACTCCAGGACGACGAAGAGGGAAGTTGAGCTCGGTGAGGGTTGAGTGGAGGAGTATTCCGGCGTGTCTCCGTGCTCCCTCAGTCCAGCTGCCGGAGAGAAGGAGGAAGGGAGCTCGCGCGAGTCGAGCGAGGGAGACGTAGCCCATCGACGGCCTCCAATCCGACTGAGTCGCCCAGGTGTGAGCCTCGTCCCCGACGAACTGAAGGACCTTCCCTATGGTTCCGAGGGAAGCGAGGTCCTCTCGAAGCTGCTTGTTGCCTAGCTGCTCGATCGAGATGAGGAGGACACCTCGGAGGCTGACGAGAGGTGTTTCGGGAGGGAAGGGGTGGGTGTGGACGTCGAGACTGCTGTTCCGACATCGAGCGTGGAGCGTAGCGAGGATGGAGCGGAAGGGTGTGATGAAGACGACGAGACGACCAGTAGGGTGGCTGCGGTCAAGGAGAGCTCGAAGGAGGGAGAGGAAGGTCTTGCCCGACCCAACGGGGCTGCTGAGAAGGTAATCGGTTCCTCCGTGGATGATCTTGACAGCAGCTTCGAGCTGGTTCTCGTAGAGCTCCGCTGATGGGTTTCCGGTCCACTCCCGAAGAAGGCTGGTGATGACATCCGCTTGGGAGTAGGGAGGAGGAACGGGGAGAGGGGAGGGTTTGGGAGGAACGCGAGGAGGCGGAGGAGGAGGAGGAGGAGGAGGAGGAGGGGGACTGGATCCGTCGAAGTCGTCCATGTCGTCGTCGAAGTCGACACCGTCCGTGAGAGCTTGGAAGTCGAGAGGAGTACGGCTTGTTGATGATGCCTCCACCGCACTTGATGGAAGAATCGAACTCCTCTCCTCCTCCGAGACTGGATCTCTCGCGCTGTCTCCTCCTGCCGCGTCGTCGCGACTTGGCTCCATCGGCTCGGATCCTTCGTTGTAGTACCCTGAGACTGGAGGAGGGGAGGGTGGTGCTGGTGTGGGACGTTTGAAGAGAGGTTCGGAGGAAGAGAGAGAAGAGGAGGAGGGACGCTTGGAGGAGAGCTGAAGAGAAGGAGAGGAAGAGAGACGCGTCAGTCAGGCGAGGGACGTCGAGAGAAGAGA
The DNA here is from genome assembly GCA_000950635.1 of Mrakia blollopis. Classification (NCBI taxonomy): domain Eukaryota; kingdom Fungi; phylum Basidiomycota; class Tremellomycetes; order Cystofilobasidiales; family Mrakiaceae; genus Mrakia; species Mrakia blollopis. The sequence continues at coordinate 3,886 of BBPU01000142.1, read as the reverse complement.
GAAGGGAGGAAAGACTCGCCGACGGATGAGAGCTACGTCCAAGAAACAGATCCAGCCTGTCGGGCAAGCGATCGATCTTGAGAACCTGCGTAGCGGAGGGGGAAGAGGAGGGTTGGTCAGAACGAGGTGTCGCGTGAAGATCGAGAACGAACATGGAGGCGAAGACTCACAGGGTCCACTCCCAACGCGAGTTGATACAGGCTCACGACCCTCATCGCATTCGTCGCGTCTCCAAAAGCAGCCAAGTCCCGAATCCCACCACTGGAGTCGGTATTTCCGTAAGCGGCCTCGTCCGTCTTGAGCGAGTGGCCTCGTTGGCTCGACTGAGTCTCCAGAGCAACGAGGAGTCCGTTGGCGTCTGATCCGAGGAGAGGAAGGATGATCCGACTGATGAAGACTTCGGCGTGTCGAACCGTTTGGAGCCCGACTCCCGACGAGGAGCCTGACATGACGAAGGCGAGCTTGAGGTGGGATCGGATGTCGGCGGCGACGATCTGCTTCCCGACACGGTCTGTCCAAAGGAACGTCCTGAAGGTGGTCTGAACGTCGAGGTTGTTGTCCAGAGGGCTGATAGAGTGGAGGAGGGAGAGAAGGTAGAGAGCGAAGGGTTGTACGACTCCGAAGAGCTGGATGACGAGAGGCACGAGGGTCGGAGACAAGAAGCGATGGATGGTCTTCGTTCCTGTCTTGTTGACCTCTGTACGAATGGCGAGTCGGTTGGAGGTGATGAAGAGAGAGGAACCGTGGTCGACCGTTCGGGTGAGCTGCTGAGTAACGAGTTCCGAAGCTCGACCTCCAGGGGAGGAGAGGTGGATGGCGACGAGGAGGTTGAGCTTCGCGGCGGCGAGGGAGTGAAGGAAGGCTCGGGCGTGAGGAAGGTTGAGCTGGGGTTTGAGAGGATCCGAGGGGTTTGAGATCCAGAGCTTGGAGTTGGAGAGAGAGAGGGAGAGGAGAAGAGCCTGTTGGTTCCGAGGTATCCCGAGCTTGATGCAGTTCGATGGATCCGTGAAGATCGATCCCCCAACCTCTCCCGCAACTCCTCCAACCGTCACTCCTTCCATCGTTCGGCCAACTGCTGAGAGGTCCGCTGAGAAGGTGAGGGTCTTGACCAAGGAAGCAGCTGATGCGATGGCTCCCTTGGCTGCGTTGGCAATAGCGGTGAGGGAGATGAAGCGGTTGTAGGAGAGGAGAGGGAGGAGGTGGCCTTCGACTGGGTCGTGGAGGGGTTGGATGGAGACGACGGGTCCAGCAGCGGTGATGGCATGGGAGATGGGATAGCGAGTAGCTCGAAGGATGACGAAGGGTGTGACTTGAGCTCCGTTGGGGTGAGCTTTGACGAGGTCGAAGAGCGGCGAGTCGAGACTGAGAAAGAAGCGAGAGAGAGGTCAGCGAGGCGTCTCGAAACCCAAAGCGATCCAGACGACAGACTTACCCTCTCGACACTGGCACTGCTCCAACCTCGGCTTCATCCAACTCCCTGACCTCTCCCCATCCAATCTCGTCCAGCACCAGGCGGTAGACGACGAGTCGGACGAAGAACTCGCAGGACGCGAGCTGAGGTCCGAACGATCCGATCTCCCGAAAGCCTCCTCCAGCAGCGAGGGAAAGGCAGATTAGGAACTGATCTAGGACCATCTGGCCCCGAGGAGGAGCGGATGAGTATCGAGGGGAGTAGATCGCAAGGAGGAACTGGAGGAGGGCGTCCTGAACCTCCTTCGACTCCTCGACTCCTCCTCTCCCTTCTCCTCCGACGACCCCGTTCGGCTGGGTGAGGACGTCCCTCTGGAGGACCTGACGGAGGGTGTTGGCTGCGAGTACCATCCGCTCGGTGGTGTGGAAGGAGGGAAGGTCGATGGAGGTGGTGAAGGAGGAGGAGGAGGGAGGAGGGGAGATGATTGGAGGAGGTGCGAGCTCGCCCTGAGGGATGGGGATGGGGTTTCGGTAGACCGTTGGCGTGACCCTGAGGGCGAAGAGGATGAGCGAGCTTGAATCCCTGCTGTATCGTTTGAGGGTCGAATCTGCGAGCCGCGGCTTGAAGATCCTCGTCGGTCCCTTCCCTCCTCGCTCTTCCTCGACCATGTCCTCCGAGATCTGCACCGACCCGTCCCCCATCCCGATCTTCCTCGCCACAGCGAACTCGCTCGGATTAGTCCCGTAATTTCGAACTCCTAAGGCGAGATCCTGAACGTGGACCCAGACGTTTCGCAGAGGGTCGCGGTCTTCGATTCGAGTCTTGTCCGAGGATCGATAGTTGTGGGCGGGGGAGATAGCTGAGCGAAGGATGGCGAGAGGGTAGGGTTGGATGAAGGAGCCGTAACCGAGAGGGTTCTGGTAGACTGGCTGATGGTAGAGGGAATCGGTGAGCTTGTCGCTGGAAGGTGGGGAGGGAGGAGAGTATCTTGTTCTGCTGCTCGAGAAGGAAGGCTGCTGATGCTGAGGAGGGATCCAATCGTGGAACCTTGGGAGGGGGAGAAGGAACGAGGTTGATGGAGTTGTGGGAGGGAGGAGGAACGGCAAAGGCGGGGAGGTGAGCGTCGGGGAAGAGTCGTTGGGAGTAGGCGGGAGTGGGAGCGAGGTTCGTTCCTCCGTGCCTCTTGTGACGGTGGCTTCGGAGGGAGTCGCCATCCTTGCAGACCACACCAGCTTCCACACCCTACTCCAATCCTCACGGCGATGCCCTCGACCATAGGGAAGGTCGAGGTGGACCGTCTCGAGAGGAGCAGCTGACTTGCGAGTTTCCGATCGGAGAGGGGAGCGTAGATGGAGTGCTTGAAGGAGTTCGCGAGGTTCAGGAGGACGGTTGCTTCTCGGACGAGGGTTTTTCGATGGGAGGAGGAGAGGGAAGGGCAGAACTTGAGTAGGTGAGCGGTGAGTCCGGATGGTGCGACTCCTCCTCCGCACGGGTCCTCGTGGGTGGAAACGACGAGACCGATCCTCATGTTGATGGCTAGAGAAGCGGCGTGGAGGTTGGTCGTGGCTGAGAGAGAGAGAGAAAGAGAAAGAGAGTCAGGATCGGGAAGCGAGAGATTGGAGAGAAGGAGATGAAGGACGAACAAGCGAGGCTCTCTCCTTTCCAAAACGCGACAAGTCCTTCCACGTCGAGTCTCCTGAAGCATCCGATCCCAGCTTCGTCGTCTCTTGGCACCGATGCTGTTGAGCCTGATGGAGGGAAGAAGGGTTTAAAGATCAGCACAAGTCCATACTCTCGAGCGAGAGAGCGAACGAGAGTGACGAATCAGGTGCGAGAGACTCACCATCGTCCGAAGAGACCTCGCGACTCGACTCCATCCATCCCACAGCAGCACCAACCCCTGCATCTTCCGAAAGGCTCCTGACCTCCCCACCACCACCCTCTCTCCCATCAACAACCTCGCGTTCCTTCCCCTTCCTCGTCCCACTCAAGCTCGACCACTCGCACTCCCTCCAACTCCCTCGCCACACCTCCCAGTCTCTCCCTCTCCCTCCCCCTGGTCCATCCCGAACCAAACCTTCCCCGTCCCCTAGGTGAGCGTTCCTCCTCCTCCCTGCTGATCCTTTTGTTAGTGGAAGGGGAGTGTTGGGTTGGGGAGAGAGAGAGGGAGGGTGAACGAGAGGAGAAGGGAAGAGCGGTGGAGAGGTTCGTGACCGTAAGTCTTCCAGTGCTCGTGAGAGCAGAGGGGGTTGGGAGAGGTGAGTTGAGGTGAGGTCGAGGACAGGGGAATCCGTTGTCCTTCGGAGGAACTGAGAGGAGGAGGTGGAAGAACGAGAGGAGGGAGGAACGGGATGAGTGTTGAGCTTTGAACGAAGCGAACAGTGAAGATGCATGCAAGCGGACCTTTGAGACCTCCAGAAAGACGAACTTCAGCTTGGTGAACATCCTTCACATGCTGAGTGAGTTTAGCGAGGG
>BBPU01000145.1:0-158695 GCA_000950635.1 Mrakia blollopis | reverse complement strand
TCGAGATCAAGTCGAGACCGGGAAGGAGATCTGGGGATCGAACTGAGGGCGTGGGGAGGAGAGTTGTAGGGCTGCGAGGAGCGATGACGAGATTATCGAAGAGATCATTTTTACCCATAGAGGCATGGCTCACGCTTCGCTCAAAATGATCTTGAAACTTCGAGATCTCAACGTTCTCCCCCACCTATTTTCTCCACTCCCCTCATCGAGCAAGCTCTCAATCGACCCTGCATCAACTGCATCAAGTCCAAACTCAAACGTCATCCCTACCCTACCTCCACTCGCATCACCACTCGTCCACTCCAACTCGTCCACTGCGATCTCGCCGGCCCCATGCGATCTCCCACCTTCAGCGGTCAACGATACTTCCTCATCCTCGTCGACGAATTCACCGACATGTACTGGGCTTTCCCTTTAAAAAGGAAGTCCGACACCGAAACCACCCTCAACCACTGGATCGCACGAGCCGAGAGCGAGAGCGGCCAGAAACTCGGAACCTTCAGGTCGGACAACGGAGGAGAATTCACGTCGTCGACGATCCAGAGCTACTTCCTCGAACGAGGAATCCGTCACGAAACCAGCATCCCGAAGCACTCCTCCCAGAACGGCAAAGCCGAACGAGCCATCGCGTACCTCACATCCCTCATCACCTCCGTCCTCGTCGATTCAGGACTCTCTCAACGATACTGGGGAGAAGCCCTCAACTTCGCTCTCCGCGTCCTCGAACGACTTCCAGCAGCACCACTCTCCCCATCCCACCCCAAACAACGTCTCCACGCCTGGACAGGCACACCACAACCCATCACCCAACTCCACCTCTTCGGCAGTCGCGCCTTCATCCACAACGAGGGATACTACAAGTTCGATCCTCGAGGAATCGAGTGCATTTACCTCGGTCCAGGAGAGGAGATGTTCGGGAAGAAGGCCTATCGTCTTCAACAGGTCTCGGATGGGAAGATCCTCTTCGGAAGGAGTGTAGTCTTCGTCGACGAGAAGTCACCTCTGCCGTGGAAGTCGAAGACGGTGGAGAAGGAGAAGAGATCTTGGGAGAAGGAAGGGATGGAGGTTGAAGGAGGAGTAGTGTTTGGCAATGAGGATTCCGGTAAGGGGGATGAGCCCTTATCGGAGTGCGGGGAGGAGGTCGAGGAAGGAGAGGAGCCTGCTTCAGGAGGGGAAAATCCGTCGAGTCCATCAGAACTCGAGGACCTTCCCTCCGAAGCTCTTCCACCACCAGAGGAACTACCACCTCCTCCACCACCACCACCAATCCCAGATGATCCACCAGTCCTACCACCACCCATCCCAGTCGGTCCACCCCATCCACCAGCAGTCTCCGGCGGAGATTGGATTCGAGGAAGAACTCGAAACGAAACGCGTCGCAACGGAAACCAACCTCCTCCACGATCTCCATCTCCTCCAAGAGGACGAGTCCCAGCCTCCAAACGATGGACTTGGGTACCAGAAGCATCATCAGCTATCCACCCTCGCCAGTACGATCACTCTCTCCCCTTCACCGAATCGAAACCTCCCAATCCCACTTCCCCACAACGTCCCTCCCGCCCAAAACGAACTCCAACCACCTTCTACTATGAGCACTGCGCCTTCCGAACCATCAACATCGGAGATCGACCCTTCCCGAAGCTCCCTCGAACCTGGGAAGAAGCCATGAACGGTCCCTATCGAGAGGAATGGATCATCTCGAAGGACGAGGAGCTGAGATCGTTCGAGAGACTCAAAGCTTGGGCTGCCATCACCCTCAGGAAGGTCCCAGAAGGGAAGAAGCTCGTCAGCGGACGTTGGGTGTTTGCCCTCAAGAGGGACTTACTCGATCCCAAGACCATTCGGTTCAAGTGTCGATGGGTCGCTCGAGGATTCGAACTTCGACCAGGACTCGACTACTTCGAAACCTACGCTCCTGTCTGCGATGCTACCACTCGTCGTCTCTTCTTCGCCATCGGAGCCGCAAGAGGAGAGGAGTTCCGACAGGGAGACGTCTCTACCGCCTTCATCACCGCCCAGCTCGAGGAACCGGTCTACATGAAACCTCCTCCCGGATTCAACACAGACGAGTACGGAGAACCAATCGTCCTCGAAGTTCACGGAGCAATCTACGGTCTCCCTCAGTCACCCCGAGCCTTTCACAAGTCTTTTTCAGCAAACCTCGAGAAGATGGAATTGGTCGCGTCCTTCGCCGACTGCTGCCTCTACACGGGATGGAGAGATGGTCGACGTGTCGCGATGATCATCTACGTCGACGACTTCGTCATCAAAGCTCCTACCAAACCCATCGCGGACGCCGTATTCCAAGGAGTCGAGAAGATCTACGACATCAAGGACCTCGGGAACCTCGATCCAGGAAGGATGCTCGCTGTCGACGTCAAGAGAGATCGAACGACGAACACCATGGAGTACTCCCAACAACCCTACTCCTTCGAGATTCTCGATAAGTTCAACCACTTCCTCATCCCCAACAAGAACAGATCAACCCCAATGGACGAGGATCTTCAACTCTCGGCAGAAGATGGACCCAAGGACGAAGTCGAACGCGCCGAGATGGAGGACTTCCCCGTTCGAGAAATCCTAGGATGCCTCTGGTTCCTTGCCAACAACTCTCGATTCGACATCTCCTTCGCTCTCAGCCAATGCTCGAGATTCCAGTCCAACCCCGGTCCCAAACACAAGTCCGCGATCCTCGACATCCTCTACTACCTTCGAGGAACAACGGATTGGGGACTCGTTCTCGGAGGTCGACAACCAGGGAATGGGCTCGAAGTCTTCACAGACTCAGACTGGAACGGAGATCACGCCACCAGCAGATCAACGATGGGAATCATGATATTCTGGGAGGGATCACTTATCTACTGGTCCTCGAAGAAGATCGCCAGCTCGTCGAAATCGGTCCTGGAAGCAGAGTTCATCGCCTTCTCTCGAGGAGCAACTCAAATCGAATGGATCCTACAACTCCTCGAGAGTCTTGGACTCGACACCTCTACCGCCGTTCCCGCCTGGTGCGACAACCAAGGAGCAGTCGCCGTCATCAAGAAGGGTTCGCACGGAAAGTTGACGCGTCACATTCGAACGTCGATTCGAATCGGATTCGACCTTTACATCAACGGAGTGATCGAACCGAAATGGATTCCTACGAACGACAACCCATCGGACATCCTCACCAAGGCCCTAGGAAAGGTCAAGTTCGAGAGGTTCAGGGAAATGGGGGGGCTGGTGAAGTTGGAGGGAAAAGAGGTTCAAGGTTGAGATCCGCTGGGGGGGTGTGAAGATGGGGTATGAAGATTTGCGTATCTCTTTCTTTCTTTTCTACAGTAGAATAGGTTGTTGAGCTCGCTCCTCTCGTTTCTACTCTCGCTAGCTCTCTCTCTCCGCACACTGCATTATTCCCTTAACCTTTTTCACTTCCCTCTCCTCCCTTCTTACTCTCGTCTACATCTTGACCACCAAGCTAGCGTCTCACGAGTCCTTGTTCGTTCATCTTCTACTCTCCTTCTCTTCATCAGTCGTGTACTTATATTCTCTCTCTATACTTCTGCAGCTTTCTCTCTCCAGGTTAGCTCGATACATCGTCTACATCTTGACCACCAAGCTAGCGTCTCACGAGTCCTTCTTTCTCTCTCCAGATCGAACCAGACGCTAGACCTTACATCTTCATACAATCGTCTATTTACATGCCTGAGTCTCTATTCAACGCGTTATCTCCAGCACCTTTCGAACATTTTCTTTTCGCTCTGTGGTAGTTTGGAAGGAGTTTTGGGTTTTACTCTCTTTTTTCATTCTTCGCCTCGGTTCGCTTCTTCTCTCTTTCCTTCTTCCCGTTCTCTTTCCCTCGCGCTTCTTCTTACTGACTCTCCTCTCTCTTTCCTTTCTTTCTTTCAGGCGTCCGGAACGTCGACAACCTTTGGGATCTTCGATTTGACCGCTCTTCTTAGGGATTTAGGTCAGCCCGACGCGTCTTCCTTTTCTTCCTCCTTTTCATCTCTTCGCTTTCCCTTCTTTTCTCTTCTCGCAATTCTCCCTCAGGCTGACTGCACATCTCGTTCTTCTCTTCAGGACTTCATCTCTCTCGTACCTAGGATGGCCCAGCTGCCATCAGTTTCCGTTCTCTCGATCAAGTAGCTCAGGTTCTCGGATACGGACTCGGAACGCCTTCAGCCATCTCTGGAGGTCGGGATACAGACATCATCAGGTCCGTTCTCGACGCGTTGCTCTTTCTCTTCCTCTCGTTCTCTTCTCTCTCTCTCTCTCGCTTTCTCTCTGACTCCGTTTCTCGCTCTCCTTTCCTTCCTCGATCTCAGTTTAATAATCCAACCAACCTCCCCTCCCTCCATCATCCTCTCCTCGCTCATCTCGTCCCGCCGTAGCTTCTCTTCAAACTGGAAGGTTCTCTCGCTCGGTCGTCTTGTTGGTTTCGGTCGAGACTCGGTCTCCTCTTTGCTCTCTCCTGTTATGGTTCTTTCTCTCTTGGTCTTAGATGTTTCTAGGTCGTTCTAGTAGCCGTCTTTGCTTCGGGCTCCCTCCCTTCCATGCCCGAGTCCGAAACCCTCCCTCGACTATAAAAGGCGCGCTCTTCCCTAGCTTTTTGTAGACCATCACTTTGCCTCACGATCTTGATCACCTTTCTCGCGACTCAGCTTCTCTTCTCGGAAAAACCCTTCTCGAACTCCTTCTCCAGCCTCAAGACTCTTCTCATCGACTCTAGCGAAAGCGAAAGTCAAACAGCCCAACCCTCCTCCACCTCCAAAGTCTCGAGGAGCTCACTCCTCGACGAGCCCAACCGCCATCATCTCCTCCCTCGAGTCGAAAGAGCTAACCCCCCACCTCTTCGCCCCTACTTACCCAAGTAAAACGCCCACAGCTCTTCTCTGTCCCGTTTGGCTTCCGTCCGAGGATGGGAAGGAAAAGACGAATCCCAGTTCTCATTCTTCCCCCGAAATGAAGAAAGTTCCACCTTTCAGCCCACGGCTCGTTTGCATCCATTTCGCCTTGAAGTGGGTGAAAATCCCCTCAGGCCCCACGAGCGACGCAGGAATGAAAAGCTCGACCAAGGGTCGGCTCGACGCGTCGTCCTTCACGCTTTGGCGCTCTCCCTCTGGCTTCGATTTTTCCTTCTCGCTCTCTTTTCTGGCGCTTATGTAGACTACTGCACGAGAAGCCAGGACGGCCTCTCGCTCCGGTGCGAGAAGATACCGCTCCCGCCCACGAGCCTCCTTCCTTTTCACAAATCGGTTGGTCACCTTCGACCTGTTTCCCTTCGAACCATCACCACCAAATGCTCTCCTTCAACCTCTCATCCTTCATTGCTCTCATCCTTCTGTTCTCTGGCCTGGTTGCTTCAGCAGGTATCCCCCTTTTCATCTCTATCTCTACTCTACGTTAGCAACCGAAGCCTCGAGCGAAGGGCAAAACCTAATAAACAACTGTGTCGTTTTCTAGCCGTCCTCCCCGACGAGCCTTTCGCTTCCCTCCTTAGACGGCAGTCCAACATTAGCACATCCTCGTACCTTTCCTTCGGCCCACAACCCATCCCTACCGAATGCGAGAACTCCTGCAAATCCACCGTCCCGATCTTCAAGAAGTGCGCCGCCAACGACCTCAACGGGTGCCTAAAAGTCTGTGAGCAGCGAAACTACGACGGGTTGACGAGATGCGTGAATTGCCAGCTTGGTGAGTTGACGATTTCTCTGTATCGCGATTCTTGAGGGGAGAAGGAAAAGGGGAGAACGAAGAAGAAAAGCTCACTTGAATCTTCTTGGGCTTGATTCGGAAAACAGTCTTCGACCCCAGGAGGAGAGCCAACCCAGCTCAGTACTATCAGGTCGTCCAGAATGGGTTGAGAAAAATTGTACGTGCTCAGATCTTTTTCTCGCTCGATGCTAGCCTTCGCGCGTGTTCTTTCCTCTCCTCGAAACTGATCTCTTGCTCGTCTTCCTTTCCTTATACAGCAAAGCGACTGCTTTCGCAGAGGAAAGTACTTTGCTCCTAATGTCACTTTGGTGACCTATGACCAGTGAGTACTACCTTTTCATTCGATTGGATAGTTCGATCGATTCGCCTGTTTTCGACGCATCTCAAGCTAGCTAATCGTCTTCTTCACTCCCCTCTCTCCTCTTTTTTTTTTTTTTTTTTTTTTTTTTTTTTTCAAAATACACAGAGTTCTCGAAGCCATCAACGGATCGTCTCCTCTGCCTGCCAGTGCGATCACTCCCGCAAGCGGAGCTTCGATGGAGATGGGAACTAGTGCGTTCGCGACGATGGGTCTCGTCGCTTCAGTGGTCTTGAGTTTGGGAGGGTCGAGATTCTACTAGGACCCTGGGGAAGACGGTAGAATCTGGGATGAATTGATGTTTATATCTGAGCGTTGAGATATGAATGACGATGGCTCCTTGAGGCGCGCTTCGTTTTTCTCTATTCTCCCTCCCTCATTTTCCGACATTTGTTCTTTCACACATCACGGCTCTGTGTTTGAGCATAGCCACATAGCTTGGAGACACGAATAATCCGGCTGCAAAGTGAAGATGCTTTGTTGGTCAAACTAAACGAAGTGGAGAGAGGTCGGCGACGACGAGCAGAAAAAGAACGACTGGAAAGAGAAGACTGAGAGAAGTGGCGGGTATAAAGTGATATAAAACAGGACTTAACAGCAAAGGAGCGTCCTATGACGTCTAAAATGGAGAAAATGGAGCGAGAAAAGAGAAGAAAAGAAAAGGAGAGCACTGAGAGGCGAAAGTGCTTAGGCGGAGAGTGTTGGAGAGTTCTATAGGACGTAGAGAGATTCAGGAGCTCCGTTCCAGTCCTGATATAAGATGAAGGAGATTTGAAGAGTTGGATATTGTGTGCATCAGTGAATGAGGCAGCAAAAGGGAAGATGAGGAGAAGAAAGAGAAGAGCGTACCTCGACGCGACGAGCTGCGAGGATTGACACTGAGCAGAGAGGAAGAGAAGAAGACGAGGGTTAATGCTGATTAAGTATAATAGTGTTTGTTGCGGTCTTACTGGTTGACATTGAAGTTCCTAAGAGGAAAGAGAGGGGTAGGAAAGGAGAAGACATCAGCAGCTGAACGAAGCTCTTTGAACTCGAAAGGAACTCTGAATCAGAGAAAGGTCGAACTTACCCACGAAACCCTTTCCCATGGAAAGGAGAACGTTATCGATAAGGGTTGGGTACCTGCGACGTGGAAGGAACAAACGTCCAGAGAGGAGAGGTCAGCTCACGAGAACGAGCGAAATCGGAGCGACTACATGTAGGAGCGACGACTCACCAATCTCCCCACTCCCTCCTGATTGTCAAACTCATCGCCTCGTCGACCATCTTCCATCCCCAATCAATCGTGAGCTCCCTGAAAAAACTCGGGGTTCTTCTCGTCCGTCGTGAAAAGGACCTCGTCGACAACCTTGCCCGTCTTCTCCAAGATCGATGTTCGCATCGTCGCGACGGCGTGTGCATACTGAGCGGCGGACCAGCAGTGGTAAGGTTCAGTCGAGTTCGGGGGTGGACGAGGTGGGCAGAAGTAGGCTAGGAAGTCTCCTGGAAAAGGAACGAAGGGGAGAAAGTCAGCCACGCCCACGTCGAAGAAGAGAGAAAATGATCCAAGTCGAACGAACCGTGTCGGATATGAACTGAGATGAAATCAACCACTTCACCATGCTCTGGAGCTCCGAGCAGACGCCTAACGATGGTCTCTCCTCTACTCTGGAGCTCGGGATTCCACAGAAGCTGCCTTCCGACGGTCGGCCAGGCTCCGACTTCCCTAGTCCCTCCCTCTCCCGCAATTCGCTTGAGACGAAACGATCGTTGGATGCGAAGTAAGTGTCGTCCTACGGGTTTGAATCCGAAGAAAAGAGATCAACCGACTCTTTTCAACTTGGTCGTGAGATAGAAGAGGAGGGTCGAGCTCACGATGCAGGCGATCTTGGTTGAGGGAAGAGCAGAGACTGTTCCGTTGATGGACTGGAGATAAGGTTGGATGAGCGGACTGCTGGGATGGAGGTAGGAGGTGAGAGTGGGTATCGAGATCTCTGGTCGACCACGCCGAGTGAGAGGGGGAAGGTCGGAGAAGATGGGTTCTGAAACGAGAGCGAGACGCGTCGAGTGAGGTTTGAAGTCAGCTTTTCCGTGCTCATCCTCTCTTCCTCGGACTTGGTACGTCCACAAAAGCTAGCAAGGACTCACTGATCCGCATCCGATCCAATGGATGAGCCCGTCCAGGCGCGTGGGCGCTCCAGCAGCCGAGATCAACCCAATCACTCGTCTCGTTCCATCCCTGAGCGTCGACGTTCACCAGCTCCGGAAACTCGATAATCCCAGGGACACCTCGCTCACGCTGTAGGTAGTCGAATAGACCAGGAAGATCAAAGATTGACAAGAAGGGGATGTCGAGTAGAGGGTGGGTAATGAGATCGCCTCCCAGTTGGGTCGGGTGACCGTAGAAGGGAAGGAGGATAGGGATTCGAGAAGTGAGGAGAGCGATGTAGATGGAATTGATGGAGCTGATGACTTGATTCTGGACTCCGGCCTGTCGAAAGAAGATTGAAAATCAGCTCGGTTACTATCCACACCAAGATTAAACTCACTTGGCTTCCAGCGGTGAAGTAAAAGTGATCTTCTAGCAAACGGTCTGTTGAGGAAGAGGGAGGAAAGAGGGGAAGGAGAGAAAGCGAGGTGAGCTCGACGTTCGACGACCTTCACTCCTTCGATTTCTCTTCTCTCCTCCACCTACCCTCCAACCTTCTGAAGCAAGATGACTCACTGGGCCAGTCCAAACCCTTCCCCTCCAGCGTCCCTCTCAGTACCAAAGCACTGGGACTCCTAGGCCTTCCATCACTCAGCCGCAAGAAAGGAACGAGTCCTCGGGACGGTTCCTTTCCGACGGCGAAGAAGATGAGAGGAAAGAGAGCGAACACGACGATGATTCCGAACGAGAGGAGCGACCGAGACGAGACTCGTTGTGACATCTTGAAGTGGGAGAGCTGATGGAGGTTGAGGAAGAAAACGTTAGAGGGGAGAGAGAGAGCGAAGGAAAAAGAACAGGGGGGAGGAAGGTTGGACTTGCGTTTGACCTGGCCGTTTGATCTGTCCACAAGGAAAGGAGAACGAGTTCCGACGGAAAACGAGTGGGGGCGAAGCAGATTCGAAAGCGACGACGAGCTCTTGAAGGGGAGGACGCGGTCTGTTCGACGCGTCGAAACTCGAAAACAAACAAAAGCTGATCAGCCCTTCTTTGATTCCTCGCCCCACTGCAGAAGGAATTCCCAAGGGAGAAAAATAGTATGATAAAGATGCCTTGTCGTCGCACGCAGTACACAAGGGTTTTCAAAAGAGAGAAAAACTAGAAGAGAGCGAAAGAACCCGCGGAAATCCTTTTATTTAAACGGCCATCTCGACGGCCTTAGCAGCAGCCTCATCCAGTCCATCTGTGGAGACGCAAGGCCAGAAAGGAGAGAAAGTCAGCTGGAGGTCGAGAGAAGACTGGCGGGGGGAGGAAGGGAGAGAAGAGACTCACCGAAGGGGTAGATCTTCAAACCGCTCTTCTTGATCATCTCCTTCGCCTCCTCAGCCTTGGTTCCCTGAAGACGAACGATCAGAGGGATGGTGAGCTCCAGCTCCTTGGCGGCCTTGATGATACCCTCAGCGATAACGTCGCATCGCATGATTCCACCGACTGAGATTGGTCGAGCAAGAAGGAAAGGAGGGAGTCAGCGAAACGAAGCAAAGACGCGTCGGGTGAGAGTTCGAGAGGGAGGGAGGGAGTGAGAAGTACGCACAGATGTTGACGAAAATGCTCTTGACTTTAGGCTCGGAAAGAACGATCTCGAAAGCCTTCTTGACGGCTTCAGCGGTAGCTCCTCCTCCGACGTCGAGGAAGTCTGAGAACGAAGGCGAAAACGAAGGTCAGCTCGAGGTTGAGGTCTCTCTTTTCCTGTTCACTACTTTCTTCTCGACCGCCGTCGAAGAAACAGTCAGACTCACTGGCAGGGTCTCCTCCGTTGAGCTTGAGCACATCCATGGTAGCCATGGCGAGTCCAGCTCCGTTAACGAGGCATCCGATGTTTCCGTCGAGCTCTGGCGAATTCGAAAGCAAAGCGATAATGAGGTAATCAGCTTCTTTGTTCCTTGCTCCAATCTCGTTTACTCTATGGTCTCTTGTCGTTCTGCTCCATACCTGCCAACTGCAACTCGCTGCGAACAAGGAAAGAGAAAAGGAGACTCAAACTCACTGATGAAGTTCAATCCGTACTTGGCAGCATCGACCTCTCCCTGATCCTCCTGAGACAGATCTCGAAGAGCAAAGATATCCTTCTGTCGGAACTCGGCGTTGTCATCGAAACCGAACTTGGCGTCCATGCTACACAACAGAGCGAACCAGTCAGCTCGAAGTCGCGCTGGCCTTCCTTTTCTCGAGCTCGTTGGTAAAAAGAGACGAGGAAAGAGGAAACTAACCAGAGGATGGTTCCATCGGCCAACTCTCCCAAGGGGTTGATCTCGATCTGGGTGGCGTCCTGGAGGAAGAACGATATAAGAGGAGGAGGGAGGTGGGTGAGCTTGAACTTCGGAGAAAAGCGGGCCCTGACTTCCCTTCCTCCCTTCCACTCGGGGTGAACGCCAAAGAAGGGATGAAACGAACCTTCTCTTTGAAGATCTTGTACAGGTTCTGGAAGACCTTGGCGGCCTGCTTCCTATAGAGCGGACGAGGTAAAAGGAGAGACGGAGTGAGCTTCGACTTCTTCGCTCAATGGACGAGCTTCGAAGAGATGTGGAAATCAGGACGCACCTGGAAGCCTCAGACTCAATTCCAATCTTGACGGCGACGCCGTAAGCATCCTTGTCGGAGAGACCGTTGGTGTACGAGATGGGGGTGGTGATGATGGCGGAAGGATCCGAGTGAGCAACCTCCTCGATGTTCATTCCTCTGTTCGAAGGTAAACGAGAGGCGTGGGAGGAGAGGTCAGCTTGGTGATCTCGAGTGTGAGCTAGCTAAAGATGCATCGTCTTGGTAATGAGGATATCGAGCATGTTTGGGGAAGAAGAACGAAGGGAGGACGTACCCCTGAGCAGAAGCGACGAGAACTGGGCTCTGCGAAGTCCGGTCGCAAAGAACGGCAACGTAGTACTCCTTCACAGGAGGAGTTCGCTCGGCAAGCATGACCTAAAGCACCAATCACACCAGCAAGCCAATCGAAAGCATAAGAAAGGTCAGCGAAGGTCCAGGCCCGCCCGCGTCTGAAGTCTCGGAGGGACGAGGCGCGAAGGAGAAGGGGAAGGAAGGTCTCTCCTCGATGGAGATCTAACTCACAGCTTTGCACAATCGTCCAGCAGCTCCAGTCTGCTTGGTGATGAGGTACTCGTTGAGCATCTTGGCAGCGTACTCCTTGGCCTGAGCGGGACTGAAGATATCGAAAAACCAGGGAAGGAAAAGGTCAGCTCTCGCTCTCGTCCTGCTCTCGCACGTTTCGTCCTTCCTGAAGCTGAGCTCGGTTGCTGGGCCGAGGCTTGCGACCTCAACCCGTACGGACATCCCACGCATATCGAGCGTGGCGGTAGAAGCGTAGAGGCACGCCAAAGGGTTGATTGACAGCAGGGAAGGAAGAGAGAGCTGGACTCACGAATCCACCATGTGAACTCCTCCCTGGAACCCACTCGAGAAGTGGCCCTTTCCTCGTCCTCCAGCGAGAACCTGAGCCTTGATCACCAGAGAGTTCTGCTTGTCTCCTGCACATAGCCCACCAGCATCGCAAGACAGCGCGAAAAGTCAGCTTGAGAACTTGGACGACGTGTCCTTCGGAAGACCGAGAGGAGGGAAGGAAGGAAGAGGACGAGGGAGTTGACGACGCACCGAACGACTTAGCGACCTGCTCAGCCTCCTCGGGGGTAGTGGCAGCAACGGACTTGGGAGTGGCGATACCGTACTGTACAGGAAAGGAAAGAAGGTGGGGTCAGCGACGGGGAAAGAAGGGTAGAGATGGAGAGAGGAAGGAGAGGATGATTCGGCTATCTCTTCAGCGAAGGAGAGGTCAAGGAAGAGGTGAAGAGGAGGTCGTAGGGGAGGAAGAATGTCCAGTATAGCTCTGGGAGGTCTTGGTGGGGTCGAGGGGGGCTCAGAGGCGCTTGAAGGAGGTGTATGCACTGGCAAAGAGCTCTCGTCGTTGCTCCTCCTCGAACCCAACGTCGTCGGAGGGAATCGTCCATCTCTCCTCGCTTCCCTCTCCGTCCGTCCCGTTTCCTTCCGCAGCGCTATACACCCCAGCTGCTCCTGGACATGCTCACTCCAATTCCAGCACCATGCTTTTGCCCCGTCGACAGGTCCGTGCGCTCGAGGGAAGAACGGGAAGGAGGAAAGGAGAAAGTGAAGAAGCTGAACTGACGGAGTTGAGGAGCTTGACGGACTGGTACTCGTGGATGGAGAGGGACCTCTTGGCGATGACCGAAGACCTGGACGACGAGGAAGCGATTCGGGGGAGGAGGGATCGAGAGAACATGGCTGAAGAGACGAAAGAGGAAGGGGAAGGGGAGAGAGGGTGATGGTTGAGGCGAAAGGAGGGCAAGGGTCGAAAGAGCGAAGCCTTCCGGTCGGGTTTCATCGGTAGAGAGATGGTCGAAAGAAAAGGTTTTCTCTAAGGAATTTTCAACAAGCTCATTCGAGCCTTCGTCTTCTCCAGATGATCAAGCCATGCTGGTCTGAAAAAACCTTCGTCTGAGGGAAACCAGCGGAAAAAAGCGTGACGCCCTCTGAACTTCAAAATCTCAGCCCTGCCTCCCTTTCCTTCTCTCCTTCAACGACGAGGAGCACGACGACTCCTTACTTTCTTCCGTTCTCTTTTCGGAGGACGGCTGGTCCACTGTATCTCTGTCTCTGCGCCTCTTCTTTCTCTTTTCGAAGAGGAAAAGATGTTTGACTATCCTTGTCAGAAGGAAAACTCTTCAAGATCGCCTTGAGTCCGAAACGGCTTCACTCTGTGAACCACTCGTGCTAGTGACGGAATTAGGCTGAGCTACATACATACTACTAGAGTCCTCGATGTGATGTTCTTGCTACCATCTTCTTTGGGTTCGAAAGAAGAGGGAGGGAGGGAGGACGAGGAGAGGAGAAGGAAGGAGAGAAAGAAAATGAGCTTGCCCTCTCCCTTCCTCCACTCCATCGGTCCCTCCTTTCCCTCGCTCGCAATCCTCCTCGAGTTCCCTACAAACAAGCAGATTGCTTCCAGCCTAAAGATCCTCCGGTCGAATGACCTCAAGCCCTTTCGAAGCCGCTCGTTCGACCTCCCACCCTCCATCGTTTCGATATCAGCAGCAGCCTGCTTCCTTCCTCCTCTGGCTCTCCAGACTTCTCATCGCCTCCTGGTCTGCTTCAAGACTTCAAGTCACAGCGAAAGAGGAGCATCCAGGTGGCAAATCTTAATAGTTTGGCCCTTGGGAGCTCCTTAATACTGAGGAAATGGGCGGACGACCGAAGGAGGGAAGGAGAGAACGCGAGCTCGAGCTTTCGTGAGTCCTTCAACGTTTCTCTCTCATTTCTAGGACGGTTGGGTGGTATTTTCGCAACGGCTGGTGTATGATTTCATCTTGCTTCTGTGTCTCGTTCCCGATGGGAGGTCGATCCAAGCGGGACGAAGGAAGGAGCAGGAGGAGCAGGAAGCTTGAGCTCACTCGTCGTGCCTCTCTTCTTCCTTGCCGCTTCCTCGTTGCTTTGATTTCTTCAGGTTCCCCTCCGTCAGCAGCTGTTCTGTCAAGGTTGCTCCTCGATCAAGCTCGAGACGTCACCAATGTCGGAACACCTGTCAATCCTCGTGGAAGACGAGCTTTTCAGCTCCCTCCGTCGTATTCTTCCTTCCACTCCAGCCCTCTCTCTCGCTGATCTTCCTTTTGACCCTTTGTGACACGCCTCGGCGGTTCCATATAGACTGGGAAGGTCTTCCACGCTTGGTACGCTTCATCTTCACTAGGCCACTTGCATTCTCCCCCTAGGAACTTATTACTCGACGTGTTTCTCGTTCTTCCCAGATCACGAACCGAAAGGACCTTCCCTTCCACTCTCTCGCATGGCCACTCAGCTGTATCTCTCACCACCCAATCAAAACAGTTCTCGATCATGCGAGCTGCGGTCTTGTCGGTTTGGGGCAGTTCCCGCCGTCGTTTTCGACGCGTCGCGTTCTTTACTTACATTCTCTCCTCTGCTTTCCTTGCTCCAATCTTCCTTCGCAGGCTCCGACATCAATCGCACCTCGTCTAGACATCACTTTAACGCCTCTGATCGTATCACCTCTTCTTCTCGACCATCTGCCTTTTCAAGCTTGAATCGCGTCGCGTCTTCGATCTCGACTCCTCCTTCTTTGCCTTCGTCGCTCGCTCCCTTCCTCCTCTGTCGGAGTTCAAATCTCCACCCGAGCTCGTATGTTCTAGGCGGAAGGCTCAACAGGTCGAGTCGAACGCAACTCCAACCTTCCCTGCCCCTGTTCCCTCTCCATCTCTCCCTTTTCTCTCCGCCGCTGCTAACGCGTCTCCTCCCCCAACTTCCATCTTCTTTCTCAAGTACATCCACTTCAAGATGGCTCGACGACTCTCTCGCTCCTCTCGCTCGACGCTCAAGCTAGGATTCATCGCCTTTCTGGTGCTCTTCCCACTCCTCTTCCTCGCCTTCGGAAAGGGAGGGACGGATCGGGTTCTCCTTGACCTTCCTCGTTGGAGACGTGAAAGGAGTTCGAGTCCGAGTGCGATGGTGTTGGAGGAAACGATGGCAGAGACTGGATTGAACTGGCCTAGTGAGTGTATTCTTACTTCGATGGGTTGAGGGAGGGAGAAGGCCGAGGGGAGAGAGGAAGAGGAAAGAGATGAAGGAAAAGAAAGCTGACCTCCCTCCTCGTTCTCTCGTCGTGACTCGAAGGCCGTCTTTTGAAGGATCAGTTCTATCTCACTGCTGGGAGTGGGGTGCGTTTACCGTGAATTCTGAGTGGAGAAATAGTGGCTGACCTCTTTTCTTCTGGCAGGACGGAGGATTGAACAACCAAGTCATGGCCATCGCTCACAGCGCGTCGTCGTCTCTTCTTTTCTCTTTTTTTCGCGTTGTTTCGCTGATCACGGCTCGTTCTTATTCATCAGTCATCCACCTCGCACTTCTCACCTCTCGAATACCCATCATCCCGGCGCTCTTCGGAAACCATCAACTCAGCCCTCACGCTGTTTTCGACATGCCCTTTTCCTCCATCTTCGACCTCCCTCGTCTCTTCAACTACCTACACCAAGAACACGGTCTTAGAGGAATCATCGAGTGGCAGGATTCGGTAAATGGGACGAGGGGACTCGACGCTCAGGGATGGAACGAGACAAGCGATTGGGTCGATCTTGGTTGTTGGAACGCTCACGTGGGTGGTATGCAGCGTCCGTTGCGTCGCCTGAGGATCAGTGAGTTCATATTACACTCCTTCAAGCCGGTGGATGCATACGAAGAAAATACGAGAAAGGAGAAGCTGACTTTGAAGCTCGTTCGACGCGTCACTCTTCCCAGATCCCACCTTCACCAACCTTCCTCCCCTCACTCACCTCATCGATCCCAAGTCACCGGAAATATCCATGACCGCTCTCTCCTACTACTTTCACGCCGATTCACCAATCATCCGATCCTACCTTCAGTCGATCAACGGGACCGTTGCGACTCTTCCCTCGACCAAACTCGTTTGCGTCGTGAGTTTTCTTTCTGTTTTCCTTCTTCCTTCAACGAGAATCGGCCCTGATGTTCACTTTTCGGTTCGAAGGATAATCTCTACCACGGGGGAGATTGTGAGTTTAGTTTTCCATCGTCGCCCTGAGCTTGAGGAATTCCACTTCTTCGAGCTGACATCGCTCCCTCCACTTCTTCCTCTATCTTCTAGGTACCCAGCACTCATCTATATGTCTCTTCTCTCGATGGGTAAGGGGTTTGTAGGTCAGTCCGGTTTCTTCTTTCCTTCCACACCACGCTTCTTCGCTCCTTCTCTGATCACGTCTCTTTCCTTTCCATTTTTCTCCGTAGGAACGGTTTCATCGACCAGTGAGTCTTCGGCGACTTTGAGGAAAGCTGAAACATTGGCTGACCTTCTTTGTCATGCAATCTCATTCCCAGTGTCGATTGCGTCGAAGACTGGAACGGAGGTCCTCCCGCCGTTTATACCACCGTCGACTCGCCCGTCGGCGACCAGTAAAACTTCTCAATATTTCTTCTTTCTCTCTATCTCTCCTAGTACCCTTTGCTTTCCTTTGCTCTGCTGTGTAGTCTCCCAACGCTCTCATTCTCTCGCTCTAGTCCCTTTCTTCTCTGATCGCTCACCCTCTTTCACCTGATATCTAAACATCTCGAAGCAATAGCGGAAAGTGAGGCAAACTATAAGATAGAAGCAAGGACTCCATCCCACAAGGGAGGAAAACAAAACGATGGACCCAAAGAAGATGGGAAGTGGAAAGAGAACGAGGGACGAGCGCGTCTAGTGAAGGCCAAGGGTAAAGCAGATATACTGAGATAGGAGGAAAAGCAGATACGAGAAAGGGAAGGGCGAGGTGAAAGGCAAAGGAGGAATGTATAGATTAGAAAGTGGGTTTGGGTCGAGGGGTGAATTTCTGTTCGACGCGACGGAGAGATGGAAAACGAAGGGAGAAGGTCAGCGAAGAACAGGCGAAGTCGAGGTTGGGAGAGAGAAAAGAGAGATTGAGGAGAGGACGAACGAGGTGGAGTCCATCCTTGGGGAAGATGGTAGCGATGACTCTGGATAAGAGAAGAGAAGAAGAGAAAGGTTAGGTTGTCGAAATCGAGAGAAGAGCAGAGAGAACAGCAGAACGAACTGAATCTTTCCTGTGTCAGGAGTGATCTTGTGCGTCCAGTCCATGGTAACAGCGGCGGTTCCGATGGCAGCAGCCAGCTCCATGTACACGTAGTCGAACCCGATGCACTGAAAGAGCGAGTGAAGGAACGAGAGTCAGCTCGATGCGTCTCTCCTCTCCCTCCCCTCTTCTTCAGAACTCACCTTATGAGCACCAGCTCCCCAAACCATGTAGTTCTTAGGGTTGCTCTCCGCAAGTCCATCCTTCTCCAACCACCTCTCGGGGATGAAGGTATCCGGCTCGGGGTAGACCTTCTCGTCGTGAAGGGAAGGCCAGGTGGAAGGGATGAGCATCGTTCCCTTGGGGACGACGTAGTTGTTAGGTCCGAGAGGGAAGTCCTTGAGAGTCATGTAAGGTACCTGGTGAGCGTAGTAGGAGTAGGGGGAGAAGGAAAAGGAAAGTCAGCGAAAGAAGATCAGACGCGTTCGAACGAATCAGAGCATGGATTCGACTTCGAGAGCCTGTACGAAAAAGCTCAATTGAGCAAGGACGGGAGAAGGAGGATGAGGCTCACCATGATAACAGGAGGCAAGAGCCTCAAGGCCTCCTTAATCATAGCTCGGGTGTAGGTCATCGAGTCGACGAGTTCGAGGGACAAAGGAGCATCGACGTCGTTGTCCCTGACTCGAAGCTGTTCCTCTCGAACCTTGGCGAGGATATCGGGGTGGTCGGCGAGGAGTTCAAAGACGTTGACCTGACAGAGGGAAAATTTCCGAAGACCGAAACGAAAGGAGGAGAAAGGAGAAAACATCAGTTGGGGTTCGACGCGTCTGCTCCCGCCCTGCCGTCCTTCGGCCCCGGAATCGACGACGAGAGATGAAGAGGAAGAGAAGAGTAATATAAGGTCGAATATGGTACTCACGAAAGCACTGCTCATCGCATCCTGAGACGCGAACAAGAAGCTCAACACGACCATGGCGATCTCGTGGTCGGAGAACTCTCGAACGAGGACC
This sequence comes from Mrakia blollopis, assembly GCA_000950635.1. Classification (NCBI taxonomy): domain Eukaryota; kingdom Fungi; phylum Basidiomycota; class Tremellomycetes; order Cystofilobasidiales; family Mrakiaceae; genus Mrakia; species Mrakia blollopis. The sequence continues at coordinate 140,887 of BBPU01000145.1, read as the reverse complement.
TTCCTGTCCTCCTCGGTCTGATCTCCCTGTCCCAGTCGAGCGTCGATCATCTCCTTAATCCAGGCGTCGACAAGGCAAGACACCTCGGCTCCCTCGGCCATGTTGACTTTGGATTTGGCGGCGACGGCGGTGAGGATGACCATGGCTTCCTTTCGAGCTTGGATGGCGTTGTAGACCTGGTTGGAGGAGAGTGAGTGGGAGTGAGGGAGGTGAGGAGAACATAAGGAAGTGTGAGAGGAAGAGAAGATAGAAAGAAGATCAGATTCGGAAGGAGCGCACGCGTCGACGGGACTTCTCGCTCGACTGAGAGAATCAAAAAGGGGAAGGACTCACCTTGGTTCCAGGGATGGCAAAAGGGAAGTTGACGAGCTGAAGAGCGAGGGTGATGAGCCAGTACTTGTCCGAGATGGCGTGTTCCTCGGCATCCGAGAGGTACTCTCCACAGAAGACTCGAAGGGAGGTCTCCATAGCGAGATCTCGCATCTTCATCATGTAACTGCATGTGCACGAACGAGAGCGAAAAAGGGAGGGTAGGATAGATGATCAGCGAGATTTGACGATGGGCGATGAAGGAAGACGGGTGGAAGGAGGAAGACGCGTCGAGCGACGGGAGGGAGAACGAGAGATGAGAGGAACGTACGGCTTGGGCTCAGGATCAGAATCGTTGGTCCAGTTGCTGTAGTACTTTTTGAAGATCTTCTCCTGGATGGGGAGGTAGACGCTGCGAGGACGGTCCGAAGCATCGAGCGTATCAGATCTAAGGTCCAACTCGCGACACGAACAGCGATGAGAAAAGCAAAGCGAAGGCACTCACGAAAGAGCTCGTCGGGTGAAGAGAACGTTCAAAGCTCGTCGGTAATCGGCGTGAACCTTTCCGTGGAGGAAGACCCTGGAAGTAAACGAAGTAACCAAGGTCAGGATCACGTCGAACGAAAGCGAGGAGGAGGAGGACGACGACGCACCAGTTCTCAGGAAGAAGGACCTGCTTAGCGGAAGCGACAAGACAGGGCTCGGCAAAGTTGGGAGAGTTGAAGACTTTTCGGGTGAGAGCGTTGGAGGAGACCATGACGATGAAGCTAGAACGAAGAGCGAAAGGCGAAACGGAGCCAGGAGTCAGCGGGTGCGGTAAACGTCGAGCTCGCGTCCTTTCGAGTTGCCTCCTTCCAGTCTAGTCCTTCGAGCATCTCAGCAACCTCTCTGTACCCGCCTCCCAAACCATTACTTCGCCACCTAAAAGCTCTTCCTTGCAGGATAGCTTCACACTCCTCCTTCCCCATGTCCCTTCATCCCTCCCTCCCTCCGACTTTTTCAGCCCACGTCCCCCTCGTGGCCGGTCTTCGCTCTCGCTCTGGTTCTACCTTCGGCTTCATCCTCACCCACTAATCCTCTACTCACATATGGAACACACTAGCCGCACTCATATCCCCAACGGCCCATCCTGCCTTGTAGTGTTCGAGGGAAGGGTTCATCGAGTCGAGGAAGTTTCCGATGATCGGAATCGTGTAGGTTCGTCCGGGAAGGGTAGCTTTCTTGGAGCGCCATCGGACCTGAGAGGAAAAAGGTAAGATAGAGAGGATTTTAGTGGGCGAGCAAGGGAAGGGGAAGGAAGAGAGCCAATGAGAGAGCTGAGGATGGAGGAGAAGGAGGAGGAAGAACGAGCGAGCTCGCTGTTTTGTGAATGCTTCCGAGTAGGAAGGGAGCTTCGAGGAGGTGTTGGAGCAGATTTTCTGGCAGGATGTTAGATAAGCGAGCTCGGTGCTCTCGATAGAGCTTTTTTTGTGGTTCTAGCAGCAAAAACTCGACGCCTAAGCGGGACGAGAGTCGCCCTCGCTCGTTCCCTCCCTCTTCCTTCCCCTTCTCCTTCTTCCCATCGTCTCTCCCCTTCCACCTTCCCTCCAGAGATAAACGAGAGATAACGAGGTTCAATCAGACTCACCTGCTCAAGCACCAGCCCGGTAGCGAACAAAGCCAACAAACTTCCCAAGATCGTTCGTCCATCGAGCGAAGGCAAGGTGAAGTTCAGCCCTCCGAGAGCGTTCGAAACAGAAGTCGAAGAGGGAAGGGGGATGTATTGGGAGGACATCCTCGGCGGAGAGAGATGGGATGGGAAGGGGGAAGGTGAGAGAAGGAGAAGAGAGGTTGACGAGAAGGGATGGGTGGTGAGGAGAAGGAGGGAGGGCGGGGAAGACGGAGGAGGACAGGACGAGTGCGAGCGCGAGAATCGTACGATTTGCAGGCGCGTCGAGGATGAGTCGTTGAGAAGGAAATTTGAGCGGGAGCGGCATGAGATGTGGACAAACGAGCCTTGCGAACAAGCAGTCTTGTTTTCGCTCTGATGGTCGGGAGAAGATACTCCGATTAGGGCAAGAAGGAGAGAAGCGAGCAGCAGAAGGACGACGCGTCGCAGGTTCAGCTTCCATCCAATCCTCTCGCTCGGAACTTGAAAGGCTCTCCGCTCTCTCAGAGCTGAGCTCACTTATATCTCCGGCCAGTCTTCCTTTATGAACAGCAAAACCAAGCCCGGCTGCTCGAGCGAGAATTGGAACGCGTCCCTGTTCCTCCAGACTCCAAGAGGCCACGACACAGTAAGAGTCATGCCATTTTACGACTCTGCGCTTCCTCCAAGAAAGAGGAACCCTCCTCATCCCTTCATTCACCAGCTCTCACCTCAAGGACATTTCTTCTCCTCCGCTCTAGCCCTCCGACGCGACGAACCTCCACGAAACGAGCGCGTCGTCAGAATCTCTTCTCGCCCAGACCTGTAGCAAAGAAGCTCCTAGACGCGAGCAAGAGGGGTTTTCGAATCAGAGAGAGTGAATGATTTGGATGGGGGGGGGTAGGGCAGAGAGAAGGGAAGAGATAAAAAGGGAGAGAAGAAGATGAAGAAACGCGACGACAAACTCACCTAAGGTTGAGAATCTGCCCGCAATTTTCGACCACAAAGCAGGTAAGAGGACTGGAAAGGCATGCGAGGAGTGTTTCCAGCTCGTGAAATGGGAACGGAAGATGAAGGAGAACGAAACTTCTCACCGGAGTTCCAACGCAAGTCTTTTGGTTTCCTTTCGATCCTTTTCGTCGTTCGGATTGGCTGCAGCCCATCCGAGGGGCATCATGTAGCCGATGAGGTAAGGGTATCGATGAGAATCTTGATGAGATCAGAGCTGGTACGTAGAGGAGAAGAGGAGGAAGGAGGAGTAAGCGGGTAGGAAGAGAACCAGACTGAGACGCGTCGTCTTCCGACTTTGATGAATTTGAGCGATCGTCGCAGACTCGGCGTCTCGGTGTCAAGGTTGATACTCCGCTTTCTCAGTGGGTTCGGTTTCTCGGGCAGCTCGGGTGCCTCGCCAAAAGCTAATCGGAAGAAAGAGATCACTTCGAAACCTTCCAGTTGGTCTCAGAAACGACGAACGCATCCATGTCGTCTTTCCTTCTCCTCAGTCTTCTTCCTCTTTCAACCACTACCACCACCAACATCCTCCAACATGGACCCGATATCAAGATCGTCTACTCAGGGCTCTGCTTCCAATCCTCGGCCGCCTCTATCTTACTCGGCCAGAGTGTACGAGGCGGCTCCCATCGGGGTCGCGGCCGCTGTCGACAACATCCTTGCTGGGATGCTGGTTCTCATGGCTTCGTCGTACTTGTGAGCTCAATTTGCATCGTTCATTCAGCGTGCGTGAAAGATTGAGAAAGTCGAGCTAACTCGTGGCCTGATTCCCACTTCCTTCTTGTTTCTTTTTAGCACAACCTTCAAGAAAGATCCTCGCATTTTCAAGATTCTAGTAACTTCTATGCTCATCATCAACGTGTGAGCCTCTTTCTTATCGACCGCGATCTTCGGCGGAGGTTTCTAGGACCTGAACTCCACCTCGTCTTTCTTGCAGAGGCCAAACCGCTACAGCTATCGCCTACAGCGTCCACAGCCTAATTGAAACCCACGGCGACACGATCAACTTCAACTATGTGATTTTTTCCACGCGATAGACGAGACAACGGTCCTCCTGACGGTTCTTCTTCCCTTCTGATCGTGCTGCAACCGCGACGGCAGATGATCACCATCCAAACCTTCGAAACCCTCGTCACAGCCCTGGCGCAGCTCTTCTTCCTCCATCGGGCCTTACGCTCTCAAAGTCTATCGTCCTCGTCGCGCTGTCGTTCGTTTTCGTCGTCGCTGGCTTCGCGCTCGGAGCGACTGCTATCGTCTTGACAATTCTGATCGTGAGTGTCGAGTTTCGCTGATAGAGAAGAGAAAATTCCTACTGATACCTACTTTTACTCTTCCTGGCGGTGATAGCCAACCCCCTTTACTGTAGTGAGCGCTTTTCCCGTCTCGATGATTTGGACGCGTCGCGCTGACGGTATTTTCCTCCTTCACCTCATCGCACGCACACGCAGCTTCTATTGGGCACTCTTCACACTCTCCACCCCGTCATGCTCGCGTAAGTTAAGCTCCTCTCTATCCCCGATCTTTTCAAGTCCGTCGCTAAACTTCTATCCTGTGAATCCTTCAAAAAACAGATGGAAGGCAACGACGCTCGTGTGCGACTTGATCCTCACCTCCTCCAGTGAGCTCTGATCCCCAGCTTCGAGGACCTCTCTCTCCGATCTAACACATTTTCTTCTTTCTTGCTTGCAGTCGTCTACTTACTCCATCGCTCTCGAACTGGCTGGAGAAGAACCGAGAGCATGATCTCCTCGCTCACCCTCTTCACCTGCGAAGCCCAACTCCTCCCTTTACTGGCTTCCTTATGGTTCCTTGTGACCTACGTAAGTCAAGCATCCCACCCTCTCCAACTCCCGCTCCTCCTGAACGCTTTTGACTAAGAAATGATGGATTTTGACAGGCTCGAGACAGAGGGAGCGTGCTTTTCATGATCGGCGCCTTCGCAGAGCCTAAGGTCGCAGCCATCTCGGTTCTACACGTTTTGAATTGGTGAGTGAAACCTTTCATTTCCTAGAGCGTCTTGTCTATCTACGAATGAAGCTGATCGTTTCTCTGAACCCTTGGGGTGTGTTTGTTTCTTCAGCCGAGCTCGGATCCGACGCGACCTTGACCGGCTCGATAATGCTGCTCCTTCGCTTTCGCTGGAGAAGAACGGAACTTCGCCTGCCCCGCTCTATGCCCAATGAACTCAAACGTTGAATCGTACTGCGAGTGGATTGGTCGATGTTGTGTTGGAGCCCAGAGAGGTCGGTTCCTCTCTCTCTCTCTCTTTCCAAACCATTTCCGCTTCTCATCCGTCTGATCTCGCCTCGTTTCCTACTTTCACCTCCTTTTGCCCAGGCCTCCGCATCCTCTCACACTCCTCCTGAAGTTCATTCAAGCGCCGAGTCCCTCCCTCAGCGCGGCAGGTCGCGATCCAAAGGAAAGAGGAACGCTGAAATGCCTTACGATCTTGGAAACGACGGGGACGTCGACGAGGAAGATGACGAGGAGAAGGTCGCTTTCGGTGCAGCTTAGCGGTGGGTAGAGTAGTTTCATCGTAGCAGTAGTATACATAGTAGTGTCTAGTGGGTCTCTTATCATCATTTATGTCGTCGTCTTTCTATTTAGGAAGGGGGAAAGAGACGGGAGGTCGACGCGCGTCTCCGCTTTTCATTCTCCTCTCCCTTTTCTCCATCTCCGCCACGAGAGCACAAGACAACGACCCCATAGTAAATAAATAGAAGAAGAAAAACTAGCAAGACGAAACAGAGTACATTCCCTTCCTCCCTTTTTTAAACTGCGTATCTCTCCAACCTACCAACGAACCTCATCCAATTCTTTTCCCTCCAGTGAAAGTGAGAGGGGAAGGAAGATCGACGACGAACCTTGTACACGAGTCTAAAGATCTCTTGAGAGGTCCATAGGATGTCGAGGTGAGAGTTGGGGTACATAGAGGAAGATGTCCAGGTGGCATCAGCTTGAAGAAAAGAGAAGATATGAAAACAGAGAGGAAGAGGAGGTCGGTCCCAGATTTGTGAATTGCGAGAGCCAAAAGGGGAAAAAAAAGGTAAAGGAGTTTTATTTTGGCTCTGATGGACGGGAGAAGATATGCCGAGTAGGGGGAAAGGGAAAGAAGCGAGCAGAAGGACGACGCGGCGCTGGTTCAGCTTCCATCTAATCCTCTCGCTCGAGACTTGAAAGGCTCTCCGCTCCCTCAGAGCTGCGATCAATTAGATCTTCGGCCAGTCCTCTTCCATATACAGCAAGATCAAGCCCTGCTTCATACTCAAGTGAGATCTGAAACGCGTCTCGGTTTCTCCCGACTCCAAAAGTCTAGGACTCAGTAAGAATCATATGATCATACGACCCTGCCCCTCCTCCAAAAAATGCACCTCGGAATCCCTTCATCCATCAGCTCTCACATCAAGTACATCCCTTCTCCTCCACTCTCCTCCGACGCGACGGACCTCCACGAAACAAGGGCGTCGCCGGAATCTCTTCTCGCCCAGACCTGTAGCAAAGAAGTTACCAGACGCAAGCAAGAAGAGTGTAAAAGTCAGAGAGAGTTAAGGATTTGAATGAGTGGGGGAGGGTAGAGAGAAGGGGAAGAGATAGGAGGAGAGAGAGAAAGACGAAGAAACGCGACGACAAACTCACCTTCTCGAGAATCTGCCCACAATTTTCGACCGCGAAGCAAGTGAGAGGACTGGAAAAGCATGCGAGGAGTATTTTCAGTTAGTAAAATGGGACTGGAAGAGCAACAAGAGCGAATCTCTCTCACCGGAAATATCCCAACGCTCTCTTCGTTTCCTTTCGATCCTCTTCGTCGTTCAGATTGGCTCCAGCCCATCCGAGGGGCATCATGTAGCCGATGAGGTAAGGGTATCGATGAGGGTCTTGATGGGATCGAAGCTGGTAGGTAGGCGAGAGGGGGGGGAGGAAGAGTAAGCGGACGAACTTGAGAGTGTGAGAGGGGAAGGAAGGTCGAGGAGGAAGACGCGACCAACCTCGTGCACGAGTCGAACGATCTCTTGAGAGGCCCAGAGGACGTCAGGATGAGAGCTGGGGTAGAGGAAGATGTCCAGGTAGACGATGAGCTGGACGAAAGGAGAGGAGATGAAAAAAGAGAGGAAGTCGGGGGAGGTCAGTCTTCCGGAATCGCGAGCTGCGAGATCAGACAAAACGGAAAAAGGCAAAAGAGACTCGACGTACCTTGAAGAAGAAAGCATAGATGAGATTCCCATACTCCACCCTACTGTCGAGAGGAACGAGCTGAGCTCCTCCTCCTCCTATCTTGAGCCCGTTCGTCCAGCACTGATCGACCTCGTCGAGAAGGCGGTTGGCTTCTTCGAGGCAGCAGGGGTCGTAGGTTCGAGAGGGCAGGAAGGTCGGGAGACGAAGTAGAGGATGTTAACCTTAACCTGTGTAATCAAAACAAAACCGAAGAGGATGAAAATAAGCGAGAGAAGAACGGCGGACTGAAAGAAATCCAAGGAAGGAAACGCGACTTACTCGGTCCAACAGCTCGGCCATCCTTCTCGACACTCCTAGGAGAGACTCGACTGTTTCCCAGTCTTCCGAGGAGTCGGTTCGAAAAGACTTAGGAGGAGGAGCGAAGGAAAAGTACCAGGCGTCGAGAGGAACGGTCTCGTTTGGGGAGGAGGTAGGGAGAGAGCATCCTGGGCGACGAACGGTGGAGGAGAGGGAACCTGCGTAGTAGCGTGTGGAAAGAGGAAAAAAAAAAGGAGACGGAAGTGAATCAGCTGAGCGAAAGGAATGAACTCGGAGGTGGTGCTCGCGAGGAACTCACCGAAGGAGTCGATATGCACGAGACGTTCCAGATTGGCTCGGACGCGTCGGATCGTCTTCAGATCGCCGCTTCTTCTCGCTCTTCTGAATGGTAGCGAAGGGAAGATCAAGAGCATGGAAGGAAAGAAGATACGGAGTCAGTCGGTCTCGTCGAAAAAGCAACGGAAGAGAGAGAGTCTGGGAGGAGGAAGAAGAAAGACAGACACGACGAAGAACTCACTCGAGCATATGCAATGCCCCCCCAGCCACTCCCACCACTTATTCTGTCAAGGTTTCCTCGTATCCACCACCTCCCATGAATAGTCTGTTCATCATAAGCAGAGAACACGTCCCCGAAAGCGTCTCCACCGCCTGCTCGTTCAACGTCGACGTCGACCTAAGAGCCATCGAGGCTCTAACCAAGCTCAACGAGGAGGCGTGAAGCTGGTTCGAGAGAGTAGCGTATCTCTCGGAGTTCTCCTGGGAGGGAATTGAGGAGACGACCGAGCCGGGGTTGGAGTGAGACGTGGCGAGGAGGGAGAGACGGTGGGCGTAAGAGAGTTGAACGGCTCCGATGGAAAGGAAGGCGAGAGCGAGAGCTTCCTCTGGGATACCCATTCCTCGATTGCTGAGCAGTCGTTGAAGATCGAGTTGAGGAACGGCGTGAATGAAGGACCTCGGTTCCGCTGAGCTGGGAAGTGGCATTGTCGAACGAGGGATTTTGTTGAGTCTGTTCATGAACGATAGGAACGTAGATCCCTGGAGGAGACATAGAAGCGAGGAAAAAAAGAAAATCAGAAAAGGCGGGAGAGAACGACCGGTTTCCTTCCACGCGTCTTCGAACTCACAAGCAGTCGTTCTTGAAGATCCTGAAAGGCGAACTCCAGCGTCCCTTTTGGATCCTTGTAGAAAGTGAGCTGATCCGAAGGAGTAGCAGCGAACTGAGAAGCTGAGGTGGTGGAATCGAAGGACGCGCGATGAGAGGGAGGCGACGAGGTCGAGGAGGGAGGAGGAGGATGACGATCCGCTTGGAGGATGTTGGACGAGGAGGACGGAGTGTCTGGTTCGTAGGGTTGGAAGAGGATGTCTTGAGGAAGTTCGAGAGGCCACAGGCACTGGAGGGAGAGAGAGAAGTTGGTCGGTCGAGGAAGACGAATGAATTCGACGGAACGTGAGCTCGATGGCTGGACGAAGATGAGGAAAAAGGTCCCTCCAAAGAGAAAACGAAGAAGAACTTACTTCAGCTCCGGCTCGGATACCTGCATGTCGGAAGTTTGAGGTATGGAGGGATCAGGGTTGGATTGGAAGGTGATGGAACGAGAGGAGGAAAGGAGAGGGAGGGAGGAAGAAACAACAAGCAGGGTCAGCTCTCTCTCTCTCTTTTCGAGAGATAGCCTGGAGCTCGGGATCATCACATCTCGCACAGGACGGCTTCTACTCGTCGCACTGAGATCACAGAGGAGTATAGAAGAGGAAGCGTGGTCAAATCAGAGAGACCAAACCGAGGAGACCAAACTGAAGGAGGGCGAAGCGAAGAAGGCTCACCTTGTTTCGTTTGGATCTGCAGCGTGCGCCTATCGTCCAAATCCGAGGAGGTAGACCGCAGAAAGGGAAGGAAGAAGAGAGGATGGAGAGCAAGGAGGGAAAAGAAGAGGTGGGAAGATGAGAAAGAGAGGAAGGAGAGAGTGGTGAGTGCATCCTGGCCGCGTCTCCGTGAGTCCGCGCGTTTCTTCTGTACTGACATCCTGTTCTGCTTCTCTTCTGACCCGTAGCCGGTTTCTTGAAAGTAGGAGCTTGCTCTCCCTTCTTCGATGGATCTGCTGGCATGGTGGGTTAAGAAGTGGTGGGAGTTGGAAGAGGAAAAGAAGACCGGCATACCAAGCTGGAGGTGAAGCACAGAGTGAATTGATCGGCGATTCCCGTCGCCGGGAAGACTGTTTGGTCGTAGAAAAATCAGTATACGGCGAATTGAGAGCTGAGCTTATGGAGAAGGCATGGATCTACTTTAGATGAGTGAGTGAGCGAACAAACGCGAGGGAGGGAGGGATGAAAGGGGAAGGGAGGAAAGGGAATGGGTTCGGAGTGATTCAGCTTTCTGTTTCCTCTGCCCTGTCCGTCCCCGTTGTAGATCGCGAGACTGACCTTTACTGTCCCAGAAGTAGGTATGCTGATATCGGTGAGCTCTAGGGTGTCCGATGAGCTCTTGAAATCCCAAGAAGGAAAGAGATCGAGGTCGTTGCGAGACGACGGAGAGCTCAGCTCAGGTCTGCTTCCATGTTCGTTCCATTTTCTCCCCTCTCGCTTCGTCCAAAAACTGGTCCAAGCGAGAACGAAAGAGATGCGTACGTCGGAACGTATTACTGTGGACTGCGGTAGTGTATGGAGCTGCTGAGAGGGGGACGATGGAAGGCTGGAGGGAAGGAGGAACCGTCGAGCTCACCTTCCTTCCCTCGTCTCCTTCCTTCCCTCTCTTCCCCTTCCGACCTCTTCCCCTTCCAACCTCCTCCTCCTTCTTCGACCCCATTACTGGGAAGCAAGCGAGGTCATCGGCAGAGAGAAAGAAAAGAAAAGCGAACTGGAATCGATGCAAGGGTTTGAAGGAGAAGAGCGATTCATTCGAAAGCCGAGGTTTCCTTTCGACGATGACCGGATTCGCCCTCCCTCACGACTGTCCAAGAGAAAGAGGAAGGTATATAGAGTTCTCTTTCTCTGACTTCGGTGATAGTCTCAAGGCAAGGAATGAAATCTTCATATCGGCCGGATAGCATCTCTGCTCTTTTTTCTTCTTTCCGAAAGAAAGCCAGAAAGAAAGAAAGATTCAAACGCTCCTCCCATCCCATCCCTTTGCCATCCAACAATCTAAACCTTCCCCCTATAAACCTCCAACACACACCCCTCCCCCCCAACAGCCAAGATCTCCCCATCCCAATCCCCCGCAAGCAACTTATCCTCCCCCTTCACTTCCCTGTTCTCATCCCTCTTGACTCCGAGCAAAGCCTGCTTGGGGGATCTAACGTCCCAGATTTTGAGTTCGCCATCGTGACCTGCTGTAGCGATGAGGTGTTGGGAGGTTGGGTGGGCTCTGACGAAGGGGATTTGGGAGGAGTGGGCGGAGGGGAGGGTTAGGGAGATGATTGTGGATTCTTTTTGAGAGGGAGAGGGAGGGAGGGAGGGAGGGAGGGGAGGGGAGGGGAGGGAGGAGGTCAGCGATGGGGATGAGGGGAGAGCAGAGGAGGGGATGAAGAGGATGAAAGGGAAGAGATGAGAGAAGACGAGAGAAGAAGAGAAGAGAAAGGACTCACCATCTCTAGTATCCCAAAGACAAACGGTTCGATCGGCGTGAGACGTAACGAGCATCGACGACGATCCAGCCATCTGATCCATGTCGAGGCAGACCTTGTCCGAAGGTGCTTGCTGCGAGAGGGAGAGCCAAAAAAAAAAAAAAAAAAAAAAAAAAACGAGTGAGCTCTCCCTCTATAACAAAGGAAGGACGCGAACCAACTTCCCTCGACGAGAAGACGCGACGAAACTGCCTTTGCTCACTCACCTTGATCAAAAAATTAACCTGCGTCTCCACATCCCACCCCCTCACACTCCCATCCCAACCACAACTCCAAATCTTCTTCCCCTCTCCTTCTCCCCCAATATGCTTATCCCAAATCGCTCTCCCCACCCTCCCCTTATGTCCTCTAAAAACCGCCTCCGGCCCAACCCTCCACCCCGTCTGCTCCACCAATCCATCCTCTCTCTCCTTCTCCTGCTCCGCCATCAACCCTTTATCAAGTTTCCTTCTCTTGGTTTGAAGTTTACTACTTTGGAGGGGTTCAGGGACGGATTTGTCGTGTTTTGAACGGGGAAGGAGAGGGAAGAGAGCGAGAGTGCCGTCCCAGCCTGAGGTGAGGAGGGAGGAGGAGGAAGGTTGGATGGAGGAGACTGGACCGATGTGGTGGTGGAGGGAGAGGAGGGAGGTAGAGGATGGGGTTGTTGTGGTTGAAGGGAGAGTTTCGTTGGAGATGGTTGGGAGGGAAAAGACTCGAGTGATTCCGTCCATGTTTCCTGAGGCGAGCCAGTCGGCGGTCGGGGTGGAGGAGGAAGGAAGCCAGGAGATGGAGGTGATTCCTCCAGAGAGAGCGCCGGTGTTGATGGTGTGGAGGAGAGTTTGACAAGAGGAGAAGATTCGGAGTTTGTTGTCGTAGGAGCCGGTGAGGAAGAGGCTGGGTACGACAAGAGAGAGAAGGAGGTGAGCTCGGGAAGACTTCCTTCCTTCATTCAGCTCTCTCTCTCTCTTCGCCGTGAAAAAAAAAAAAGGAAAAAGAAAAGAACTCGACTCACCCCTTCTTCTGCACATCGACCGCACTAACCCAATCATCATGCTCGTACGAAGCCACATGCGAAGGAGGAAGGATACTCTCAATGTACTCCAACTCCAACACCGTCTCCCCTACTCCCTCCCCCCCTCCTTCTCCTCCTGCTCTACTAGCAACCCAATCTCCCAACGGACCTCTAACAATCTGTCCATCATGTACGAAATCGAACGGAACAGGTGTAACTCCAGTATCGAGAACCTTGTTGATGAGTTGGGAGAGTTGGAATCGTTTCCAGGTCGAAGGGATCATGTACTGGTCTGGAGGAATCGCATATTGAGACGACCGAGTAACAAGTCGGACGGGGAGGTTCAGGACGGGAGGGGTGGAGGTGGAGGCCATGGCGAGGGACGGCACGGAAAGGAAGAAGAGAGAGGAAGGAGGGGAGAGAGAGAGAGAGGGAGGGAAGGAAGGAAGGAAGGAGAAAGGTTGCGAGCTTCGAAATTCCTTCTCCTCCCAAGAAGCTGTGCTCTCTCTGTCGCGTCGGTGGGGTCCAGACCTTCCTATAGGATCCCAGCTGAACGAAAGGAAGAAAAAAAAAACGAATACAAGGCTAGATCTAATAGGATCTCCGACTTTTTGGGAAGCTTTTCCGAGCCTTGTTCGAGTCTTCGACGCGCGACTGCTCTCGATGGATGGTCGCGTTTTGGTTTCGTTGTCGCTCGAGAGCCAGAAGAAAGGGACGGATGAAGACGTGAAAAAGCGAATCATAAAATCATAAAAGGAAACGAAAGAGAACATAAAACAACCAACGCAAGAAGACGCTGGAGAGCCATCGCAGGCGAGAGAGAGCGAGCAAGCAAGGCACGAAAAACCCTCGTCCCGTCCCTCCCCTACTTCCTGCCGCCAATCAACTCGCCCTCCCCCCACTTCAAACACCTCCACACACCCACCAATTTACTCTCACACCCTCTCCCTTGTCCCTCCAGAATCGCCGCGTTCAACTCCTTCGCGACTTTCTCTCTCCTCTGCTGCTTCGACAACCCTCCTCCTCCACCAACGACTCCTTCCGCGGTCGAGTTGGTGGTGGAGTTAGGCAAGACGAGGAGGAGGGAGAGGGCGTCCTCGAGTTCTGCGAGGTGGGTCGGAGAGGAGAGGGCTAAGGGAGCGAGGGTTTCGGAGGCGAAGAGGAGGGTGGAGGAGAGGTTGGTGGTGGTTGGGTTGGAGCTGGTGGAGGAGGAGGGGGTGGATTGGGAGGGGTTGGAGAGGAGGAGTTCGTAGAGGTGAAGGAGATGGAGGTGGAAGATGAGGTGAGGGTGGAGGTCGAGGATCTGAGTGTTCGACGGAAAGGGGAGGAAACGAGAGTCAGCGTTCGCGTCTTGATCTCTTCTCGGTCTTCTCGGAAAGAACGAGCTGAGGGTTTGAGAAGAACAGAAAGGAAGGTTGGATAGCGTCGAAAGGGGAATCATAAGCAACTTTGGTAAAGTCGGAATCATTATCACCATGTTCCTCTCTTCTCACGACCCCCTCAAGTCTCTCAACTCCTCTCTTCGCGCAAGCGCTCGGAGTGAAGAATTACGTGAGACGAGAGGAGGAAGGATAGGAGAGGAGAGTAAGTGTGGTGCATGATACAATTTAATCACTTTGGCGAGGAGGTGTTGGAGGTGCGACGAGGAAGGGAGATGGCGGATCGGGGCGAGCTCGGACGAGCGTCGGGAACGCTCGATGCGGTGGAGTTGTTGAGTTGGGGGATAGGAGCACCGCGATATAGATGGGAAGAGTAGAAAAGGGGCGTGGGGAGAGAGAGAGAGAGAAGCAGGAACGAGAGAGCTCGAAACGTACATCAGAGTCCAACTCGTTCACTCGTCGAATCGCTTCCTCCACACTTCCCGACTCGACAGCTTTCCGGATCGCCATTCTTTCCTGCAAGACACGCAACAAGACGAGAAAAGGAGAAACGCTGAATCAGCAAACGGAGATCTCATAGGGCTCGGAAAAAGGAAAGCGGAAAATTGAAGCGAAGGGAGAGGGACGTCGAGGGAAGGAAAGGACAAAAAGCTGCTGCTGGCTGTAGCGACTTCTGCTGGGAGAGAGAAGAATGCTCACCTGTATGCCCTCTAGATCCGAAGAGCTCTTCTTCCCTCCAGCCTCCCCAACGTCCATGCTGTCGTCTCCTCCAGTGTCTTTCGAGGCAGAAGCATCCAGGACTCCACTCTCTCTGACGAACTCCTCTGCGGCGGTCTGGTATCCTTCGACGATGAGGTAGTCGAGAACGAGGCGGTTCAGATCACTGGAGGTGGGTGCGTGGGAGAGGAGAGAGAGGAGGGAAGGGGAGTCAGTATATGCGCTTCTACATGGGGAGAAGAGACGAGAAAGGTGTAGGAGGAGGGGCGAGGGAAGGGAAGGAAGGAAGGAAGGGAGGTCGATGGGGAGGGGATTGGGTGTCAGAGAGCAATAGTTGTATTCGGTTGTCCTCAACGTAACTAATTACTGAAACATAGGAGAGATTCCCACTTTGCTTTCGTCTCATCATTCAAAGGTGTATGTCGAACGAGGAGGAAGGAGGGAGAAGAGGAGAGAGAGGAGGGAGGACTGACGATTTGCTGAGATCGACCTCCTTGAGTCTCTTTGCCCACTCGTCCCCGGTAGGACCACCACTCTGGTTCAGAGCGGAAGAGGAAGCTTTCCTCTTGGAGGAAGAAGATGAGTGTTGAAGCTGGGAGACGAGAGAAGGGAGGGCAGAGCGAAGGTCAGCTTTGGGAAGGGGAGGAGGAAGGAGCGAAGGAGGAAGGAAGAGAACTCGTACGTTGTTGGCCATTCTCACCCAGTCAAGGGGAGTGGGTGGTGGGAGAAAGAGAGGGAGGGGAGGAGGAGGCCGGGTTGAGATTGTAAAATTTCGAGGTTTGACTCCGGTCCAAGAGGAAAAGCTGGGGAAACGGAGGGAGGGAGGGAGGGATTGGAGATGGTCGTGGCTGGGGGAGAGAGAGAGAAAGAGGTAAAAAAGCCAAAGGAGGAGATGCTTTCGAAGAGCGCAAACTTGCTCCCGAAATGTTCCTGCTAGAACTTTGAATCCTTCGAGCTCGTACTTCAACCACCATCTCTTCGATCCGCCCCCAAAAAATCCCTAAAAGGTCTGGGGGCTCTCCGAGAGCGGCTCGTTCCTAAGGTCGAAGAGGGGGATCGACTCCTCTGTATCTCAGGACGCCTTCCAACACTCGTAGCACTGGTTCTCGTATCAGCTGGAGGACCAGCTCGCTCACTCTTGAAGATGGGAGCGAGCTAGAGATGGCTGTAGAGGAAGGGAGACGGTGGGTTTCCGCCGACCTCGTGCGAGATCTCATCATCGGACTGGTTCAGGAGGGAGGGAAAGTCGATCAGAACAGGACTGCTTGAAGTTGGACGGTCACAGAACTAAACTAGGCTGTCTATAGTGCTGGGGGTGCGTGGAGGCGTGGAGTGGTGCGAGGGGAGTGAGAAGAATTTGGGAGGTCGTTGGGGTTGCGGTCGTGCTTTTGTGTTCGTGTGGACTCTTTTCCCTTTTTTGGGGGTCTTCTTGCTTGAAGTTTTGGGTTTGATGTAATTTTGTTTAAGGGTGTTTTGATGCAAGAGTCCAAGTGCAAGAGGAAGGCAACACGAGAAAGAGACTGAGCCTCGCGACGCGTCGAGGGCCTTCGGTTCGATTGTCTGAGCAGAACCCTTTCTTGCTCAATTATTTACCGTTCGAGTGCTACCTCCACAGAAGAGAAGGGTGGCGAAGAGAAGGGAAGAAAGGAGGAGCAAAGCTCGTGGGCGGTGATGTTGAATTTGGAAGTGCGGGCGGAGGAAAGAAGGGAATTGCTCTCGCACCTCCCCTTTTATTCCAGGTTTGTGTCAAGATGGTTTAGACCCGTCGAAGGTTTCTAATATGCACGCTCTGAATGAGAGCTTTCACAGAGAGCGTTTGAACAATGACGCCGTGTGGTGAAGATGGCAAAGGAGAGGGAGAAAGAGAGAAACGAGGTGTCGATGCGATTTGAGGGTTTCCTTCCCCTGCAATCTCCTCCCGCGCTCTCCCTGAATAAGAACTCGTACCTAGATAAAAGAACACGTGAAAATCGACCGTAAACAAAACCCTTCCCTCTCGCCGTGAAAAACCATCAAAACAACACGCCCTCTCTTTCCCACGCCCAGTTCCGACCCCTCCTCCCTCCGCCCTTCCGCGACTAAGAACGCCTCGCTGATCAATACACAGGAAGAGCTAGTCAGCATACTATCATCCTGACTTCACTGGAGTCCGGCCGCAAAGAACCAGACGACTCACCAGGCCTTGGTCCAGTCCTTCTCTTCATGATCGCCTTCGCGGTGGTTTGCCTCTCTCGGATCAGCTCCAACGTATCTTTATCCATTTCTGACCCTCGAGGAGTGTTTGCTCTGCGTGCCCTCGTAGGCATGGTAGCTGACGCTCCCTGGATGAAGAGGAGGGCGAGGAAGAGGCTGGAGAGGAAGAGGAGAAGGGAGGTTCGCATGATTTGGTGAAAAAAAGGGTTTGTTGTTGGGTCGATTGTGGTGGTTAGGGAGGAGGTGGAAGTAGAAACGAAGGCGATGTATGTCCAATTCGTCTTCAGAAATTCGGGAACTTCGCAGGGGAAGGTTTACGGTTTGATTCTTCTTCCTCTCCAGTGGCGTTCAACCGACGCGTTCGAACGCGTTGAAGCTTTGAGTTCGTTCCATTCGTGCCCGCTGCTCGCATTTGCTTCCCGAGATGGCCTTATCTTCCTTGGCACAGGAGTAGGAGTCTGAGCTAGTACCAGAAAGATCCAGAAATGCTGGTAGACTAAAGATCAAAGAGATCCCAGGAGGAGAAGGAGTAATCAGAGAGACGCGCCGACTTCGACCTCGCTCGCTCCTCGAGAGAGAGATCATCTTGCAGGGTAATCAAACGATGAGAAAAGAAGCAAACTGAATTCGAAGTAGATGCAAAGGAAAACTCGAACGCCTGACTTCTCGCGTCGTTCGAGTCTCGAAAGGTCAGCTTTGTTGATCACTTTGCTTTGCGTCGACATGCTCGCTGACTCGTGCCGGCCTCTCTTTTGGCAGCTTCCGTCCAAGCCCACTTCTCGGGCCGACTTCTTTCCCATCAAATTTACCTGGCTTCTTCCTCGTCTGGCCCGTCCCTCGAAACTGGATCCCTCGCTCTTCGTCTCAGTGTCCTGCTCTGGTTCGTTCTGCTCTCTTTCTTTTCTGAATTGCGTCCAGAAACCCGACTTCCAGTGAGGTCACCCCTGCAAACTCAAACTCCTCGTCCCAAAGTCGGAGAAAGGTTTGCCAAGATCATCGATCCCAATCGACGCGTCGAACGAGATCTACCTTCTCTCCTTCCTTCACTGCTACCTCCCACCCCGTCAACGGCAATCTCCACACCTCCTTTACCTCTTTGAAACCGTTTCCTTCGGCCTCTTCTGTAGATCTTCGTACTCCAACTCCTCCGAACCCACACCTTGAACCCAACACCTCCCATCCCTCGTCCTCCCACTCCCCTCTCCTAAACTCTCCGTCCTCCAAGATGACATGCGTAAAGGTCTGTTCCCTCGCTTGAACAGGGCCAAGGCTGCTCAAGAACTCTGTTTTGTCGTAGGTCCAGTAGGGAGTCGGCGATAATGGGTAGAAGAGGGAATTGAAGAGGAGGGAGGAGGAAGAGGGCGGTTCGGCACGGAGGTTGTGGAAAAGTGTTGATCCGGTTTGGAGAGGGAGAGATGGGGAGTAGAGGTGGACTGCAAGGAGTGAAGAAGATTGGATTAGTGAGGAAGCTCAGGAGAACGTGAATCAGTTGAGAAGAGGGAGGAGAGAGACGACGACGAACCCGCCATAGTCGAGTTCGCTTCGACGGAGTGAAGCAGTCGCATGATCTCTCCTCCTGGGTAGTTCCCCATACTAGCCATCGTAAAAACAGCTGTGACGACGAGATTTCCTGCTATACCTCCGACGAGAGCGAGTGCGAATAGACTTCTGAGCCAGCTCTTCCGACGATTCGACCATCTGTCGAACAACAAAATAAACGACGCGTCAGTTCTACTTCTCGAAACCGCCATCGATGAAAGACGACGCTCACATCCAGCCACCGGCTATAGCTCCAGCAGCGTTGAACCATACAATGGAGTAGGAGATGAATCTCCACTCTTTATGACCAAGGAAGCTCATGCCGACGATCATGGCTGACGGAGGGAGGAGGAGGAACCAGGTTCGTTGCCGGAGGATCGGATGGAACAGAGCGAGGAGAAGGAGTGGGAGGGTGGCGAGAAGGAGGAGAGGGAGAGATTTGAGGTAGTGGTACCACGGGGAGACCTTCGAAGAAGAAAGGTGACGTGACAAGAGGGCAGGCGTGAGCGGGAGAAAGACGAAGAGGGAAGAGCGACGAGTTTTAACTCACACCCCATTCCGAAGCCTTTCCAAGTACGACGTTGAAGTAGATGGTGTAAAGTTCTGGCCAGAGATAAGGCCGAGACCAGTAGGTCGAATCGACGGCCATGGAGAAGACTGCCAACGAAAGAGAAGAGAGAAGAGCGAGAGGTTCAGCGAGAGGTCGTGTGAGAGACGATCGGGTTCTTCTTCGGGACTCAGTACTCACACATACTCGAGAACCCTCCTAGTGCTCCATACGCTAGCGTGCGAGCGAATGCGATTCTCCGAGTTGCGAGAAGCAGAAGAACGATGGGAGCGAGGAGAAGAGCGAGCTCCGATCGGACGATGGCTGCTGTTGCTGTGAGGATGATGAGTGCTGGTCCAGGACGAGAGGATAGATAGAGAGGAAGAAAAACAGGGGGATGAGCCTCGAGGTTGGAAGGAGCGACGCGTCGAGCTTGCAAAAACGAAAGAAAAGAAAGACGAGACTCACCGAACGGCAGAGCCAGGAAATTGGGGAGAGTCCTTCCAGCATAGTACATGAGATGAAACTGAGCAGAACAGAGATATATGAAGATCTCTCCCGTCGCTCGACCGTAGATCTTGACGAGTTGGTGAGCGACGAAGAGGAGGGAGAGAGAGGTGATGAAAGCAAGGGTGATCCGAGCTGCAAAGGAGCAGAGAACGGGAGTTAGGACGACATTAAGGGGGAAAGCAAGGCCAAAGGGTCTCACTCAGGATCTGAAGGTCGGACTTGTCGTTGATAAAGCCCAGTTGGGCGAGAGGGACGGCGAGGAGTCGGACGGGGAGGGAGAGGAGGAGGGAAGGGATGAAGCTTCGTGGGAGCGGTCCAGGGAAGGAGACGTGGTCAAATTGGTGCAGGATGGAGGAAGAGGGTCAGGGTTTACATGCGCTTTGTTGCAAGAGGCGTGCAGCTCATGGTTCAAGAGCAAGGAGGGTCGAAATATGGGCTCGGACGAGATGTGAGCTCGGTCGTTCCTCCCTTCGTCCACTTCTCTCTTGCGTCCCCTAAGAAAGGTTGGAGCCCCATAAGTATCAAAAGAGAAGAAAGAACTCACTCCTTTCAGGTCCCCTAGTGAATACCCGTAGATCAAGAAGTCGTGGACGGCGTGCAAGGAGAAAGACTCCTCAACCTTGGTATCACGCGAGAGCAGGACATGGGCGAAGGAGACGATGAAAGGCAGGGGATTCAGGTAGATGAAGGGCAAAGGGGATCCTCTGCTGAGTCTGGGAGGTCGAGATGAAAGTGTGTTTGTTGAGAGCATCGAGAAGAGATGGCGAAAAGTGGCTCCCTTGAGACCAGAAGGAAGTAGGGGAGGAGGAAGACGTGAGCTTCGACTTTGTCTCTTCAGAGGCTGACTTTCGGCCGTCGGTCTCAAATCAGAAAATTGTCCAAACTCCCGAGCTCAGATTTAGAAGGCTTTGGATCCATGAAAACTTCAAAGGAGTGGAAAAATATTCCATGCGGAGGGTTCTTGCTCGAGAGGGAAGTGATAGGCCCTGATCACTTCCTCCTCTCCACCAACCCTCATCGACTCTGTTCCTTCCTTCCTTCGGAGATCTCGCTCTCGCTTTCATCCTCCCTTTCGGCGTCGCTCTACCTCCATCCCACTCGTTCATACTCGCAGCCATCGGTCTCGCGTTCTCTTCTCTCTCGCCATGAACTACATCCAGCTTGAGAAGCTCGGGGAAGGTACGTTCCTCTTCAGCTCGCCTCTCCCTCCGTCTTCCCTGGGCTGACCTCCTTCGTCTCCCGCTCTCTCTCCACAGGAACCTACGCATCCGTGTAAGCGCATACATCCTCACGGACTCTCTCTCTTGTCCGGCGGAAGCTCATCCCTCTCTATTGGTTGTCCATCTCGCACTCTCTCTCGTTCAGCTTCAAGGTCAGCTTGAGCTCTCGCCCGCTCTTGTCTCTCGTCTCCTGCCCTTGCTCTCGTTCTCTCGCTTTGCTGACTTTGACATTGGTCTTGGACGGTACACAGGGTCGCTCTCGAACTACGAATGAGATTGTCGCGCTCAAGGAGATCCATCTCGATCCAGAGGAGGGAACTCCTTCGACAGCTATCCGAGAGATCAGCTTGATGAAAGGTCAGTCGCTCCTCTTCCTTTCTCCCTTTCTCAACCATCCAGCTCACACAAGCTCGAGCGGGATCTACGTACATGCTTCCCCTCATGCTGCCAAAGGGAACGCCTGGACGTGAACGAGGGAAGGAACGAAGGAGAGGTGGTGGCGATCGAACCTTCTCCTTCTCAGCCTCCTCCCGGACTCCTTCCCACCACTCGATGATGTCTCCAGCCATCGTCAGCTCCCTTGGCTTCGACGCACAGCAAGGCTAACTTCTCTTCTATCGATGCTTTGTACCCCCAGAGCTCAAGCACCCCAACATCGTCGGACTGAGGGACGTCATTCATACGGAAACAAAGCTCATCCTCATCTTCGAGGTCAGTTTGGTTTCCTGCTCTTCACTTCCCTTCTTCCCATCTCTTTAGAGCAGCAAAGTTGACTTCTCTTGCCTTGGCGCATATGCCGCTCAGTTCTGTGACCAAGATCTGAAGAAGTACATGGACACCCACGGAGATCGAGGAGCTCTCGACCTCAACACCGTCAAGTCGTTCATGTACCAGCTTCTCAGGGTGCGTTCATCCCTCCTCCTTGCTTCTACAAGCTCCTATTCTTTGCACTCTCGCCTTCAGTTGGCTAACTTCCTCTTCCTTCTTCGCTCGCAGGGAATCGCTTTCTGCCACGACAATCGAGTCCTCCACCGAGATCTCAAACCTCAGAATCTCCTCCTCACCAAACGGGGAGAGCTCAAGCTCGGAGATTTTGGATTGGCGAGAGCGTTTGGAGTGCCGGTGAACACGTTCAGTAACGAGGTGAGTCTTCGTTTCATCCGTTCCACCCATGGGACGAGCAGAAGAGGCGAAGGGGGAGGAAGGACGGAGAGATGAGCTCGAGCTGATTTCGAACGTGGGATGTGCGTGTTTTCCTCCTCTTCTCCTAAAAACAGGTCGTCACGCTGTGGTATCGAGCACCGGATGTGTTGCTTGGGTCGAGAACGTACTCTACGAGTATCGATATCTGGAGTGCTGGTTGCATGTGCGTTTTGGTTCCTTACAGACGGGAGGCAGGAGTTAGATCGGGTCGAGTCGAGAGCTGACCTTCCTTCTTCTTCGTTTCACAGCATGGCCGAGATGATTCTGGGATACCCTCTGTTCCGAGGAAGAGACAACAACGATCAATTGACTCAGATCATGAGGATCGTGGGGACGCCGGATGAGAAGACGTTGAGGAAGATCAATGTTGATTCGGTAAGTTGAGCTTTTCCTCTTTTCCTTTCGTTCCCAGGTTGAGTTTGCGGAGGCAGGGAACGAGATCCATAAGCTTGCTTTCGTGGGGTAGAAGTGAGAAGCAAAGAGCTGACTCTCCCTCTCGTTCGTATGCGTTTCGTCCCTTCCAGCCGGAGATCGTCCTGCGACCGTTCCAACGCTACCCTCGACAACCCTTCCAGACTCTGATACCACGAGCTCCTCCTCAAGGTTCGTTGCCACTCCTTTCAGTCCACTATTCCTGTTCCTCTCCCCAGAACTAACGCGCCGTTCTTCCATTCCATATCTGTTCAGCTATCGCCCTCCTCGAAATGCTCCTTCAATTCGACCCTGCTCTGCGAGTCTCGGCTCACGACGCTCTCTCCCACCCTTACTTCCAAACTCCCGCACCCGCACCAGCACCCAAACAGGCCCCTCAGTCTAATCCTCAGGTTCGTTTCCCTCTTCTCCTTTCCTCCCCTTTCGACGTCGCGTTCGTGTCGTTTCTTCTTTTCGTTGACTTATCTCTCTCTTCCGCTTCGACGTCAATTCAGGCCTACTACCCTCGCCAGTCGGCATCTCAAGCTCCTGCGGGGATGGATCCTGTTCAGTACCAGCAGCAACAGGTTCGTCTTCCCCTTTCTCTCGCATCTTCCTTTCCTCCCGAAGCTAACTCAACTCCCTTTCCCTTCACCTTTCTCTTTCATCGGCGTTGCTGATCTCTTCGACGGTACAGGCCATGGCCGCTCAGCAGCAGCAGCAGCAGCAACAACAGATGCATCCTCAGCAGCAGCTCAACGGCAACCAAGGAAACCTCTCCCAAGCTCAGCTCCTCCAGCTTCAGCAGACCCAGGCAGCTCAGCAAGCGCTCTACTACCAGCAGCAGCAGCAGCAGCAACTCCAACAGCAGCAGCAACATCAGCAGCAGCAGGGAAACGGAGGCTACCAGTAGATAACGGGCGGTGCTCGGCGATCGTTTCGTTTCGCTTTGTTTTCCTTTCTCTTCACTCCCACTCCCTCTCCCTTTTTCCTGTCTACTCCCAATTCTACCTGCCTCGAACCTAGTTGTCGCTTCTCCCTCTCGCACGCTTTCTTACGCTCTTTCTCTCTCGACTCTCTGATTGTGCTTTGTCGCTTCTCTTCCCGTCTCCCATCGCAATATATAGCCTAGTTCTTCTTTCGTTCCTTGGTTCCGCTTCACTCGTCCCTTTCCGGTATTTGGTTACGATTACGTGTTATGAAGCCTTTTCTTCTTGATCGTAGACTGGGGTGCTGTGAGGGAAGAGGGAGAGAGCGAGAGGGCGGGAGCCGTTCCTTCTACGACCCGAGCGCCCGGAAAGTTCGACGAAGGGGATGCATATAAACGAGGATCCGAAATGACTAAACATTCTATGCGACCGAGAAGGTAACCAGCTGTCAACCAAACTGAAGAGAAACGCGACTACAGATCGTTCGGCTCTCCC
Organism: Mrakia blollopis; assembly: GCA_000950635.1. NCBI lineage: Eukaryota > Fungi > Basidiomycota > Tremellomycetes > Cystofilobasidiales > Mrakiaceae > Mrakia > Mrakia blollopis. The sequence continues at coordinate 117,698 of BBPU01000145.1, read as the reverse complement.
TCCTCTTCTTCCCTCTCCTCCTCTCCTCCCTCTTCTTTCACATTCCTAACCACCACCTCGATCTTCTCCCTCTGCTCCTCTGTCAACTTCACCTCCATCCACCTCTTCACCGTCGCCCCTTCCTCCGCGGCCGACACTGACACCTTGAATCCGCCCACGCCGAGACCCTTCAACTCCAGCATGCTCCGCGCGATCGACTCCCTCGCCGACACCCTCTCTTGCGTCCACACCCCAGCTTGCAAAACCAACGTCTCGTGGCCGCTGTGAAGGAGTCGACTGTCGACGTGAAGGACGAGCTCTCCTTCACGATCAGGGAGATGAGGGGAGTCGTGGAGGAAGAACGGGGTGGTACTCGGTTTGGGAGGAGGAAGAGTGTGGTGGTTTGCTGGAGCGAGGAGAGGAAGGGCGGGAGGGAGGGCAGGGACGTTGAGGCTTGCGGTGGCAGGGTAGGAAAAGTCGATGGTGGAGGAGGGCGAGGAGGAGGAGGAGGCAAGTTTGTTGGGTATGAGAGGGTCGATCGGAAGCCAACCGACGAAAGAGCAGCTTCTCAAACGCGTCCATTGGAGGAGGAAGAGAGTTCGACGGATGCCGGTGAAGATGGGTTTTTCTGCTCGACTGAGTTCCTCGGTGGATTCGGACCAGAAGTTGACGTGGACTGGGTTGAAGTGAGGGAGGAAGGAGAGCCAGTAGGCGGAGGAGAGACCGTTGAAGAAGGGAGCGGTGATGGTGAGGGAATCGAGTCGGACGGTTGTGGATGCGGCCAGTCTTGGAGGAAGGAAGGAGGTTCCGTGTCGTCCTAGATAGTGGAAAAGGGTCTGTTCTTGCTTTGGACCTGAGCCTTGAGTAGCTTGAGTAACGTTGAGAGCGAGTGTGCGGATGTGGGAGGTCGAGAGGATCTCTCTGAGGCGGGAGTTTCGAGGAAGGGAGGGCTTGAGAAGCGTTGAATCGAGTCAGTATACGGCCAAGAGACTACGATAGGAACGAGGGTGGTGCCGAGAGGGTGTAAGAAGATGATAAGATCTCACTCACAGAGGTAAAGAAGTGAAGCAGAGCGACGTCGCTCTTCAACACGACATCTCGATACAAATCTCGAACGGCCTCCTGCAGACACCCAACGGAAACCATACACAGAGCCACAAAGGTCTGCTTGTCGAGGTAGGCGAATATCTCCTCCATGAGCTCGAGAGGGAAGATGGATCGGATGCAGGTCCGCTGAAGGGAGGAGACGGAGAATGAGGTCAGTTCGAAGGAAGGAAGGAAGAAAGAAGGGAAGGCCTAGGACTCGAGAGCTCACCTTTGGCCGACTATCGAATACGATCTCGAGGGGGGAATCCAGCGGGGATGAGCTCATCTTCAGGGAGAGCTTTGGAGGTAAGGCTGAGAGTTGTGGGAGAGGTTGGGCGTAGGTGAGGAAGGGATGGATGGGGGGTGAAGGAAGAAGGAGGATTCAGAGGACGAGGCGAAGCTGAGCTCGTTTCGGTCTCTTCCGAGCTCCCCTTCACGACCCTGCTTCTCCCTTCAGCTTATTTTTTTGTTCTGTCCGTGAAGTGATGGAAAGTTATGCAGATAAATTCAGATTCCCTGAGGTCGAGAAGGTTCGATGAAGATCTCTCTCAAGACCTCTGTCTTCTCACGCTTCGAATCTCGACGCAGCATCTCTCTTCCCCTTCACCGAAGCACAAAACAGCGAGCGTTCAAAATATCCAAAGAAGCTTCAGATGAATCATCACCTCGTTGATGAGTCGAAGAGGTCCTGAGATGATGAAACATGAAAGGAGGAGAAGAAAGAAAAAAGGGGAGAGTTCAGCTCGACACGCGCGTGTTCCAGTTCTTCTTTTTTCCCTTCCTCCCTCCCGGGTAGTCTCAGCTACGAGCTCGAAAAGCGGTGCAGGTGCGAGTAGGCGAGTGAAGAGATCAGTGTATCAAAAATGGTATGATGGAATCAGGTCTCTCACCGAAGAAAGGGAACAAAAACTTCACCTTCGACCTCCTTTCTCGCCTTCTTCTTCTCCTCTTCTCTCGCCCAACCTGCACACCAAAGTTCAGCTGAATGGAAATCAGAAGCCAAGATCGACCTCGTTGTCCTCCTCCTCCATCGCGTGCTGAGAGTTCGACAAACGATTTAGAGAGCCTCGATGTTCTCCTTGGGTCCTAGAGGAACGATTCAACTAGGGTCGTTGTTAGCGTGGGAGCTGTTGGGAGGATGAAGGTACATTAGAGAAGAAAGGAAGGTTCAGGGGCCATCCAAGCTCAAGAAGAGGGAGAAGAGGAGAGAGAGAAAGAGGTGAAGATAAAAGAGGAGAAGGGAAGGTTTGAAACTGACTAGTGGTAGTGCTGTAAAAAGAAAAAGACGAAAGAGAAGGATCAGCAAAGAAGCTTGAAGACCGAAGCAGTGAAGAGATGACGATACGAACCTCCTTGATGTGAGCTGAAGAAAGAGAGGGAGCCGAAGGTCAAAAAAAGAGCCAGCTGGGAGGTCGAGAGAGAGAAGAGATGTGAACGAACTGAAATCAGTGGTACTCTTGAAAGCGTCGTTCTTCCAGTACAACTTTTTCATCCAGAGGTTGATGTTGGGGTAGTTGTGTCTAACTGAAGAAAGTCGAGACGGAAGGGAGAATTTCAGATCAGCGACGCGTCGACGACGAAAGAAGGCTGATCGCCGAGACGGGAAGAGCAGAGTGAAGGGAGGACTTACTGATTCCAGGGTTGCACTTCAACTGAGCGTAGTAGACGGGATCGAATCGAACGATGGTGGTGTAGAGCCTGAAGGAGAGATGAGTAGGAGGTCAGCCGGACTGAATGATGGCGAAAGAAAATCGAAGGAGAGGAGAGAGCGAACCTGATGTCCGCCTCGGTGAGCTTTCCTCCTACCAGAAAGTCCTTGCCATCGAGAATCTTCTCGAGCCTGTCGAGGGACTCGAAAAGAGGAACGACGGCCTTCTCGTACGCAGCCTGAGTAGTCGCGAATCCGCTCTTGTACTGAAAAAAGGTGAGAGAGGAATCAGCTTTGCTCCCACGCGAAGCTGATGATGAGGATCCTGGGCGGGAGAGGTAGTAAGGGGAGAGGAGAGTAGTAGGAGGAGTGGGGCTGAGGGATAGAAGGTGGAAAGCGACGCGAGGTGAGAAGGGAAGAAACTCACGACTCCGTTCTTGACAGTTTCATAAACCCAAGCGTTGAGTTCATCGATCTCAGACTGAAGCTCCTTGGGGTAGAGGTCGAGAGCTCGGGATTCAGAGGAAGGAGGGAGAACGGAGTTGAAGCCGGTGTTGAGGAATCGGATGATCTCTGAGGATTCGTTGAAGACGATGGTCTTGAGCTTGGTGTCGTAGACGATGGGGACGGTGAAGCGAGCGTTGTAGTTGGGCTCGACCTGAAGCGAGGGAAGGAAGGGAGGAGAGAGGAAGGAGGAAAGAGGAAGAGTACGCCCGTCGTCAGGATTTTGGACGCGTCGATTTCCTCCGAAGCGTACAGTACACCAAAGCTCACCTGGAAGTAGATATCTCGAAGGTGTTCGACTCCAAGTCCAAGCTTGTCTCCGGTAGCGTTGAGGAAGTTCTTGTCGAACGACCAGCCCTGAGTGAAGGGAAGAAAGGGAAACAGAGAGAGAAGCCGAGCGCGTCAGATTTGGTCGCGTCTCTCTTCGGCCTTTCCTCTTCTCCTCGTTGAAGTACGCACCTTGGTAAGCACGTGAGGATGAACAACCGAGACATCTGAATAAAAGGGAGAACATAAAAGATAAGGAGAGTAGCACAGCGAGTCAACTTTTCTGGCCGAGGAAAGACTGGAAGTCCAGCATCTCTGTCTCCGAAAAGGCACTCACCGATGTAATCCTCCAGACCTTTCAACTTTCGAACGATCAAAGTTCGATGAGCCCAGGGACCTGGGAAACGCACAACAGAAGAGAGGGAAGGAAAGGAAAGGAAATCAGCGAACGTCGAACGTCGAGGTCGGTCGGGCAGCTTTTACTCAACCCTCCTTTGAAGCTCCAGCCCCTTCTCCTTCCCCGCACGAAAAAAAGTAGATATGCAAAACTCACAAGCAAGCGAAACATAAAGATGATACCTCCCCTTCTCCGTTTTAAACTTCCCACTACTTCCCCCGTCCTCAATCACATAATCTCGGAAACTAGAAACCTGTCTTCGGAACTCTCCATCCTTGCTCGCCCACTTGAGGATATTGTCGTCTTGGGAGGACATTTGCTGGGTACTGGTGTGTGTGCGAAGTTGAAGTTGAGGGTGCGAAGATGGTGGTGCGAAGATGGTGGTTGGTGGAAGGGAGAGAGAGAGCAGAGGAGAGGAGAGGAGAGTGGGAGAGAGAGAGAGAGAGAGAGAGAGGGTTCGTCGTGGGAAGGAAATGTCAGCTCAGCGAGAAAGAACAGAACAGCTCAGCTCTTTTCTGGTTTGATCTCGGTCCATATAAAGGCCGCATGAAAAGAAGCTGAGAAAGGGAAGAAAAAGGCCGGAAAGAAAGAGGTCAGGGCGTGGGGGCGAAAGAGCGAAGCGGGGACGATGCAACGCGACGCGGCGACAGATTAAAAACACTGAAAAGACTCACCCTCACTCTCCTCCCCTCTCCGCTCCCAGGAATTCCGCACACTCCTACTACCAAACGTACTGAAACGACCCCCCCAATCCCTGAAACACACGCCCTCAATTTCCGTACAAGATCAGCTCCAGCTCACTTCGCGAGAAAACGAAACAGGGAGCAGGCGAGCGTGGAGGAGTTTTGTGGAAAGATGCATAGAAGAGAGAGATGAGATGAATCTAAAGAAGTTTCAAATGACCCGTCACTTCGTTGATAAGTCGAACAGGTCCTAAACAGCAAAATGAAACAACAAGAAAGAAAGAAAAAAGGAGAGAGGTGGTCAGTTCAGTCAGCTCGACGCGTTCGTTCGTTCCCATCCCCCCTTCCGTTCCTCCCTTCCCCCCCCCCCCCCCCCCCCAAAAGGATCCAGTCCCTGAAAACGATGCCAACTAACCAGGTCCAATCCCCAAAACGGTCCTACTCCCAGCAGCGATCTGCGTTCTCCCGGCATCCTGGATATCTCTCGCGCAGAGGTTGAGGGATTGAGCGGTTGCTTGGAGGAGGAGGAGGTCGTCTTCGGAGGCTATTTGGAGAGCGATTTTTGCTTGTCTGGGGGGAGAATTGGGTTGGGGTTGGGAGAGAAAAATCAGGATCGGGAGGTGGGAAGGGGAAGATAATGAGAACGAGAGGAGAGGAGGAGAAGGAGGAAGGAAGGAGGGAGAGAGGGAGGGAGGGAGAGAAACGTACCCTGTTCGTTCCCAATGAGCGAGGAGAGCAGGGTTGGAAGCGAGGAGAGTTTTGTAGCATGCGAGGGTGGCGTGACTACGAAGCGGAAAGAGAGAGAGCTGGGTGTCAGTTTCCCCCTCGAACGAAGAAGGGAGGAGGGGAGGGAGGGAGGAAAGAGGGGGGGGTGGGAGATTGAGACGCACCCGCACTGAGCAGCGATCTTTCCTTTGGTCATCTTGAGATCTGTTCGGACGATGAGAACCTAGAGTAGAATATGAGAGAGAGAGAGAGAAGATTGGTTTCAGCTCAGCTCAGGGAAAATGAAGCGAAAAGTAAGAAGGAAGGAAAGGAAAGGATGTTGAGCTCGAACGCTTCCTTCCTTTCCTTCCTTCCTTTTGAGATCAACCATCCCTTCCCTTCCCCTCTCGACGGCAAAATAAATAAATAAATAAACTCACAAGTTTACACTCCTCCATGAACCCAGCCTTGATCTTATCCAACCCCTCTACAGGTCCATCTTCGTCTTCGGAGGAAGAGTACTCCTCCTCGTCCTCGTCGTCGTCTTCTCCACTCTCCTCCTGTTCCTTCTTCTTCTCCGATGATGCCGTAGGAGCAGTAGGAGCAATTCCCTCTTCCTCGAGATCGAGATCTCCTCCTCGACCGATAACCGAGCTTAAACGAGATCCAACTCCGATCCAGTAGCCTGCGAATCTGCGCAAAGGAAAGGAAAGGAGGGGAGGTGAGCTTTCCCTCCTCCTTCCGTTCGTTCGTTCGTTCGTTAGAAACTCACAAGCTAAGCAAAGCCACCGCTATATGAGAAGAAGCCTGAGGACTGAGAGCCATCTTTTTTTCGATCCCTCTCTCTCTGTGTTGGTCGTTGGAGGGTTTTCCTCCTCGACGAGCTTTCCAATCCAAACCGAAAACAGCCGTCCTTGCACGAGTTTCGAGCTCTCAAAAGTCGAAGCTCAACCTCCTTCCGAAGTGATCTCTCAACGACCCGTCCCCTCGCAAAAATTATTCCTCCCTCTCACTCCTCTCGAGTTTGACGAACAGTTGGGGAACTTTTGCCACTGGCTCTTTACTTTTTTCTCTTCCCTTTTCGGAGGGACGAACGAGGAGCCGGTACTGATTTGGTTTTGGGACGGTGAGATTAGGAGGACTCTCTCTCTCCTTATGGGGGGGAAAGGGTCTGGGCTGCGATAAGCCGGGCTAGTCATCTAGAGATCTTGCTTGAAAGAGCCTGAGATCTTCTTGGGACATGCTGACTTCGGGGTCGGACATCTTTCTTTCTCTCTACTTCTTTTGCGACGACGATTCTTTGATGAGCTTGCTTCTTCGTTTTCTGGACTTGTGCGAGGCTGAAAGAAGAAGGAGATGATGAGATCTCCGTTCCTTTTTCTGAGAGAAAGAGAGAGAGACCATAGAGATCTGAAGAATTCGAGGCGAAGAAGGAAGGAAGGAAGGAAGTTGACCTCCAACCTCCTTCACTCCTCTTTCTCCTCCCTCCTCAAGCATGGTCGTTCGTCCCACCCCCCACCCTCTCCCTATAGCCCGCATCCACACTCATGAACATCCCCTTCATTCGCTTCGCTTGCACAGAAGCTCACCCTCCTCCTCAAAGCCACGATGGACAACATCGTCGACCTTCAACCCAAGAACGAAGATCATGAGTTTCACTTCAAGGTCAGTTCTTCCTCCCATCTTTCCCTTTTCTTTCTCTCTTATACTCGGGGGGGTTCTGATTCTTGAGCTTCGTCCTACTACGTCTACGATGCGAGCAGATCCAATGTTCAAGCTGTCACGAAGAACATCCTACGACGGTACCTATCAATCGACAGGTTCGTTTCGTTTCGTTTCGTTTGAGCTTCGTTCCTCCTCCTCCTCCTCCCCTCGTCTAGACTCTTTCGGAGCTCACCCACCCTTCGACATACAGGAAGAGCACGATATCACCTCCTCTCGTGGATCAGCTTCCTTCGTTTGGAGATGTTCTTTCTGCAAGGTGAGTCTTTCTCTCCTCCTCCCTTCACCTCCTTCCTTCTCAACCAACGGTAGGAGCTGATACCTTGATACCTCTCTTTTTTTCTTTCCCAGCGTGAATCAACCCTCTCCTTCCTCCCTCCTCAAGCCCCCTCCTCAGGTCCTCTCAAAGCCAAAAAGAACGCTAAAATCCCTACGACCACGGCCCCTCTGCCGTTGATCGAGAGTGACGAGTGGACGGTGTTCTTGACCGTCGAGTGTAGGGGGATGGAGGTCGTTGGGTTTGAGTTTGAGGTGAGTAGTGGGAGAGCATTCCTTCGGTTTTTTTCTTCTTCTTTTTTCTTTCAAGACACACGTTGAGCTCGAGTCAAAGGAGGCAAAGAGAGGAGGAGGAGGAAGGAAGAAACGGAGCTGACCGTTCGTCCTTTCTTTCTTTCCTTTCTGCAGGGAGAATGGAAAGCCAAAGTCCCAGAGTCCAGTACCACCTTTGAGGATATCGTCTTCGAAGATGGTCGTTGGGACGAGTACGACGAGGAGGTAAGTTCATCCCATCTCCCTCCCTACCTTTCGCGTCGAGTTGAGTGGAGCTCACCTCTTTCCCCCTCCATCCTCCCTCGCGTCGTGAACAGTCCAAGCTCCCTTGCTCCATTGAAGATCTGGAAGCCAAGTGGGTTAAAGCATAAGCCTCTCGTATCGTAATATCGTATGTTTCGGTTCAATCTTTCTTTCTTCGAGTAATCGCACACACACGCGCGTGCTTTCTCTTGGGAGGGGGCGCTTTCGGAGGAGAGAAGAGGAAACCTTGTCAGAGTTGAAAGAGAAGAAATGCCTTTCTTTCTTCTTCGGCTCCATGGAGGGTTTCCCGAACAGATCCAGCCACCCTCGCGCGGTTGATTTTCCTTTGGGGTTGGGCGTGAGAACATCTAGTCTAGCAGGCTTTGAATTGGGCATTCATCCTCTTCGTTCCCATTCCCTTCCCTTCCCTCTCACCCCTCTCGATCTACCTTCCTCCTCCTCTCATTCCGCAGACCGAAGATACTTTCAACCCAGGAGTTGACTTCAAACTCGAAGAAGGATTTTTGTCAAGTTCGTTCCTTCTCTTCCCCTCCCCCCGAACGAACCGACTCGAACTCGAGCTGACCCTGCTTTTCTCCTCTTCCTCCTTTTCTTTCCCTTCCCTCAAAAGCTCCTCTTATCTTGATGCGTGCTAGAGCCTCACCTCTTCCCGGCTGGGCTGCCGTCTATCTCGAGGAGTACGACGTGTGAGCTCTCCATCTCGACGGCAGTTGAATGACCGTTCTTCTCTCTCTCTTTCCCAGCTCACTCACTCCCGCCCTATCGGTTGGTCGTTTCTGCTACACAGCTACCACACCCGTTACCTCGCTATCAACTGCGATGCTCAACACGATACCGTCTTCTTCGATCAATGCTGCCATCCCCTTCTTGCGGTTGAAACATTGAAGGGGAATCGACCGCCGATATGCGACCCGGTCAACCTCTTCTCCTCCTCCTCAACCTCATCCTTCTTCACGTCTTCACAATCTTTTACCTCTCCATCATCGTCATCATCATCCTCAACCCATCCCCCCAGCTCTTTTACCTCCATCATCTCCTCCTCCTCCTTAACCCTTGCGTCCCAACTCTCCTGCTCCTCTCCCTCCTCTCCCTCCACCACCGACCCCACCACCCAATCCCCGCTCATCCAACCCACCCCCACCCAAGGAACCCTCACCAACAACACCCTTTCCAAACATGGTCTGCTCACCATCCTTCTACCAACCTGCATCGTCGGATCCCTCCTCCTCCTCCTCGCTTTCGTGCTGCTTTGCCTCCTTTGTCGTCGTAGGAACAGGGAACGAGGGGAAGGAGTACCTTCGTCTGAGGATGATGATGGAGATCCTGATGGAGGTTTGGGAAGGAAGAGGAGGAAGTTTCAGGAGAAGGGATGGGACGCGTCGACTTCACAGTCAGTTCCTCCGTCTTCTCTCCCTCTCTCGTCTCTCTCTCTCTCTCTCTCTCTCTCTCTCTCTCTCTCTCTCTCTCTCTCTCTCTCTCTCTCTCTTACTCAACTCTTCCTCTTTCTTTTTTGCAAAATAAACGAAGGTACCAACCTATGGGCCTAAATGCCTATCACGACACCCGCCGACCTCTCTCTTCCCTCAACCCAGATCACGGTCGATTCAAAGTAGGCTACTTCCGTCCTCTCCCTCCTCCTCCTCCCAAACCCCTCGACGTCGTCGCTCCTCCAGGTTCACCAGCTCAGTTTTCGTACGCTTACGGAGGACTGACGGAAGAAGTAGGAGGGAACGAAGGAGGAACGGATGAACACGGCTTGATGAAGCTCGAGTACGCGGTGGTCGGACTCGTGGGAGGAGGAGGAGGAGGAGGAGGAGGAGGAGGAGGAGGAGCAGTGTAGGAGGATGTTGGAGGAGGGAGACGCGTCGAGAGGGGAGGAGGAGGAGGAATGCTGGGTCGTAGATCGGAGACGATCTTTCTTCACGGTTTCGAATCCCGACGAGGGGGATATTTCGGATGCTAGTGGAGTGGAGGTTCGAGACGCTAGGTTGATGATGAGCCAGCGAGGAGGAGGAGGAGGAGGAGGAGGCGGAAGCAGGTTCGCGCGGCCGACGCTTGCAGGGGATCTTTCACCCGTCGTAGGATCACCGGATATCTCGACTTTCGTGCAGGTTCCTTCATCATCATCATCTTCATCACCCCTCTTTACCTCTCCTCCTCGTCCATCCAATCCTCCCACTATCCCTCTTCCTCCTCTTTCTCGATCAAGAAGTCAAGGTCTCCCTCCTCCTCCTCCTCCTCCTCCCAAACTCAGCAGCAGCGCCGATTTCTTCCCTTCTTTTTCCGACCTCCAACCTACCATTCTCCAACGACCACCCTCCGCTTGAACATCATCCATCGAACGAACCTCCTCCTCCTCCATCCTTTCCAACTCCATCAGCGACGGCGCACTCCATCTTCCCCTTCCTCAACAACGACCTCGCGAAAACAAGAACACCCTCCTCCTCCTCGATCAACGCCCTCGTCCTCGCCCGTTATCAAGTCTTCTTCGACCTAGGTCAAGCTTTACCTCCTCGATTGACCAAACCGCTCCTTCTACTCCCGTCAAACCCGATGGAGGGGACTTCACGAAGAAACAGCAGCAGCAGCAGTCAGGACTCCTTACCCCTCCTCTCCTAAAGTCCCCTCCACTCTCCCCTCCTCTCTCTCCTCCTCCCTCCGCAGAGGTCTTTACCGTCCTCGTACCCTTCGAAACTTTCAACCGTCCCTTCATTCAACACCATCATCGACAAACTTCCTCCTCCTCTTCCTACTCCTCCTTCCCTCCAATCTCTCCTGTACCTCTCCTATCCAACAAATCCCCAGAAAAAATCCTCCAACGTCTCCAAATCGAAACGAATCCCACCACCACCACCTCACTCAACGACCAACCTCCTCAACAACACGACTTCATTCACCACCTTGGTGGTTCTTCTCACCAACTCTCCGAGTCCATCTCTTCTTCTTCCTCCTCCTCCCTGGCATCTTCTTCGGACGGACGGTCCTCTTCCTCCTCCTCCTCCTCCTCCTCCTCCTCCTTGTCGTTGCCGATCCCGAATCTGGGAAACGAAGACGAAGACGTGGGCGTCGAACAGGCGAGGGGGAATCGATTGGTTGAGGCGAAGATGGGAGTGGTCAGGAAGGCGAGGACTGTCATCCAGCAGCAACAGCAGCAGAAGCAGCTTGTGCTTAAAAGTGAGAGTAGTGGTGAGCGGCAGAGAGGAGGAGTAGTTGAGCAGGGGGAGAGGGAGAGGGTGAGGGTGAGGATGGGAGTGGGGTTGGGGATCAGATGTGGAGTTGGAGTTGGAGGGACGAGGAGTAGGGTGCCGGTGGAGGAGTTGGTGAAGAGGTTTGAAAGGGGGGTGGGAGGAGAGGATGGGGGTCGTCGCGTGAGTTTTTCTTTCTTTCTTTCTTCGCTTCTCGTAGACAAGTCCATCTCTTCCCTTCAAATCGAACTCTCCAACTGACGTACTTAATCCACTTTCACCTCCCTCCCCACCACCCCTTCTTTCTCGTCGTCGTTCTTCCACTTTTCCTCAGCAGCAGCAACAGCAGCAGCAGCAGACGCGTCTTGATCTTCGATCGTCCTCCTCCTCTCGCGAATCGACCCTCCCTCCTTCTCCTCCATCGACAAAGTCAACCTGGTTGCCCACTTCTACCTCGTACGTCTGACACACCTTTCCCCATCAATTATCTCCTCGCCTTCTTAACCAAACTCAGAACTGACTCTCTCTTCTTCACCTTTCCTCCTCTCCGCCTCGCGTTCGTGACCTCTATTGCTCCTCAGTTTGACGAAACTCCCTTCAGCACACGTCGCACGTCAAGGAAGACCAGTTCCTCGTATTCAGATCGCTTCGGATTGGGGGAGAAGATCTTTTGGTTTGGGCGCTGAGGAGGTGAAACTTTGGGAAGAGGTGGAGGAACGGGAGCAGGAGGGAGAGCGGGAGGAGAACGACGAGGGAGAAACGAGGTCGTTGCTTTAATTTTTTTTACATATAAGACTCCCTCATCTATCTAGATTTCAGATCTTCTGCTTATGCACTTGAGTTCTTTCTTTTCGTTTGTACATATACATACCGTTCTTGCTCGCTTCTTCTTCTTTCTCTTCGTTTGGGATCAGGACCGACGCGTCGACTTTCGCTTTTTTTTTCTTTCAATTGTACTGCTTTTTGGACTCTCAAAATATACCTCTTCTACTACGTATAAGCATTAAACTATCCTCCCACCTAAAAAAAAAAGCCTCTCTCCATCCTCTGTTCCAGATCTCTCGAGTCCGTCTCCCATCATCTAATCGTCTCGTCTCGTTCCCTTCCTTCCCTCCTCTCTTCACGTCTCACTCCACCCCCTCTCCTCGACCCACCACCAAGCAGCCATCAACCCAAATCCGGGACCTCCAGCTAAGGTCAATTGCGCGATCATCATGACGAAGGAGGCGCTTTCGAGCAGAGGTTGTCGAAGTCGATAGGTGAGGACGGCGAGGAGGGCGACGAAAGCGACGATGAGGTCGTACTGGAGGAGTCGGTGGATCCCTCCGGTGAGAGATAGCGGGGTTGGGACGAGAGAGGCGGGGATGTAGATTGCGGCGATGGATTGGAAGAAGGGAGTCGGGGAGGTGTAGGCTCGGTACTGAAGATCGAGCGAAGCCACGCGCGGAGAGTCAGCTCACCACCTCACGCTACGCTGAGCACAGAAGAGAGAGGAACTCGTAGAGGTTCTACTCACGACGATAGGCAAATGAGCAACCAACGAACTTCCTGCCGAGATCCCGTAGATCACTCTCAACGCGTTCTTCGGACTCCTCGCTCCCTCACTCTCCCTCCTTCCTCCAATCACCTTCCCACTGATCACGTACACCTTCTGCAGCACCCACACTGCAACGGGGAAGAACTGCCAAGCCATCGTCCAGTTCTGGTTGTCGTCGAAGGCGATCTTGAAGCTTGGGTAAGCAGCTCCGACGAGAATCGCGAAGATCAAGCCTTCCACCTCGAGAGATCTGAGTTTCCTTGCTCCTGATCCTGATTCACGGGCTGGGGAGAACCATACGCCCAAGGATGCGAAGAGGGGGATAATGGCTCCGGCAGAGAAGAGCTGGTACGATATTTCGAAGGCTGTTGGGAGGAGGGAGGGAGCGGAGAGGTGGAAGGAGGAGAGGTGAAGTACGGTGATGAGAGAAGGGAGGGTTGCGAGGAAGGAGACCATGAACGTTCGGAGGGGTGGGGTGGACGGGGAGATGTGACCATGGTGGGGCTTTGAGAAAGAAGACAAAACGGAAGGAGGAGGGTCAGGATTTGGAACGAGAGAAGGGAAGCCAGCAGAGGAGGAGGAGGAGAGGAAGGAAGGAAGCGGTTGAGCTCGAGCCTTTCCTTCCCTTCTTTTTTGGACTCACACTCAACGCCGTCTGGAACACGTTAACCAGCTTGCATCCTATTCCTCCCTTCTGTCCGAACCAGGTGAGCTTGATTCCATTGGCAGAGAAGTCCCCAGACTGAAGAGGATCGCAGACCGGCTTTGCGAGCTGAGCGAGTCCCGTTCCTTTCGTAGGATGGCCGGAAGAGATGATGATCTCCCAGAACCCAAAGGCTGCAAGAGCGATGAAGGCGGATTGAGCGAGGAGGGGGGTGAGTCGCATCGGGCGGAGGAGAAGGAGGAGGAGGGAAGACGGGTTGGTGGAGGTTGGAGGAGAGAAAGGAGAAGCGCGCGCGTTGAGAAGCTCAAGAGGGAAGTACCCGGTTCAGCGTTGTTTTCGAAAGGAAAGGGGATTTTGGTTTCGGAGCTGCGAGGTTTGGAGAAGAGAGGAAAGCATCTGAAAGGGACGCGAGAAAATTGACGGCGGAGGAGGGTTGTGCGAAAGAGAAAGGGAAAGGAGCGAGCGGAGGCTAGGTCGAGAAGTGAAGGTTGAACGTTGATCCTGTAGAAGTAGGGAAATCCAAAAACGCGTCGGTAGATTGATGTGGATAGGATATAAAATCAGGGTGTGGGGGGAGGCAGGAAAGACGGGAAGCGACGAGGCGAGGCTGCTGTTCCTTTCGAGTTCGTCGCGTCGACGGCTGTGGCTTTAGAAGTAAACCCAACAGGATACAGAAAGATGGCGATCCTCCGTGAAGGCAGGCCCTTGTTCAAACAAGAACCGCGCCAAATTAAAGGAGAGCAAAGGAAGGGAGACAAAAGGTCAGCTTCACGCGTTCGAGTTCGTTGGATGAACAAGAAAGAGAAAGGAGCGCTTGAGAAGTGGGAAAGAAATTCATAATACTGCTATAAGTTTATCGTACTGCTAGACACGCCGCTCTCCTCGTTTCTGCCCATACTCTTGGACCTAAGATGATACACAACGCTCGAAAATCAGTCGACGTGAGCTGCGACCGCCACGTTTGCTGCTGCTGCTCGTACGGGGTCTGTGGCATAGAAGAGAGATGATAAATGATAATAAAAGTCAGGGACAGAGAAGACGAGAGAGGACGCGAGGGAGACGGAAGAAGAAGAGGAAAGAGGAGAGAGAGGAGAAACGAACCGAAGTAGGGATGCGACTGAGCCTCTTTCGCTGTCACTCGTTCTTGGTGGTCGTACCTATTAGACAGAGAGTAGAGAAAGGTCAGCTGGGTTGAACGAAGCGAGCAGAGAGAAGCGAAGAGGGGAGGAAAAGAAGAACCGAAGAAGACGGTCCAGGAAGTCGACGGCCTCGTTCGAGATGTAGCGCTGGTTCTCACTATGAGGGACAAGAAGGGAATGAAAGGAGTGTCAGAGAAAATTAGAGAGAGAGAGCAAGTGAGCGAAAAGGAAGAGAAGGGAAGAGAGAGAAAACGAACGAAGTGATGAATCTCGACCAAGGCTTCCTCTGGTATCGACCGAGGATGTCGTCGTACTGAGGATCCAGATCAATGTCGTACTTTTCCAGATACTGGATTCCGAGAGCGAGTTGGAAAGAAGGTCAGTCCAAGCTTTGGGAAATGGAGAGGAGCAAAGAAAGACGAGTCGAACTCACCGCGTACAGCTCGTCCGTTCCCAACACCTTCGCGATTTTGCCCAGTTGGTCGTAGTTATCGTGGCCGTGGAACTGTAGGAAACCAGGAACAACGAGGAGATAAGGTAAGCGAGGGAAGTGGTGACGTCGGACAGAACGAGAGGAACGAACGAAGGGCTCCTTCCTGAAGATCTGATGAAAGAGAAAACGAGGAAGAAGTCAGCCTCGGAACCTGGAAGAAAGTAGCAGTATCAAAAGCACGACGTACCATGCTCGCAAACATACACCCCAAGCTCCACATATCCAAGGCGTAGTCGTACATCTGGAAGTCCACTGAAGAAGCGAGGAAAAGCAGACGAGTCGAAGAGTCAGTCTCTCGAACCGAAGCCTCGATTGTCGCATGGCTTGAGAGTGGATTGGGAGAAGATCGCAACGAAACCCACCCAGCAGCTCAGGTCCCTTGAAGTATCTCGACGCGACTCGAACGTTGTAAGCTGTTCCAGGCTGTTTGGAGAGCAGAGAGGGAAAGTAAGGAGTCGTGAGCTTCATCGCTGGTGACGTTCTTCTTTTCGTCCGAGATCAGTGGAAACGAGAAGGAGAGATGAAAGGTAGACGTACATGGTAGAACTCGGCAAGTCCCCAATCGATCAAACGAAGCTGAAGAAGAGGTATCGAAGAGAGGGAGAGGTCAGCTCGATCGTCTTGATGAACAGTTGAGAGGAGACGAGTAGTGCGAGCACGAGACGAGAAGCCTTACTGACCTGTCTCTTCTCGTGGTCGATCATGATGTTGTGAGGCTGGTTCGATCCCGAGGAGGGTAGAGAAGAGAGACTGTCAGCGTCTGACAGGGTCCATGGGAGATGGAGGAAGGGAAGCGAGCCGAGCGATCGAGAAGAACTCACCTTGACGTCTCGATGCATGATCCCTTTGGAATGGCAGAAGTCGAGAGCCTGGTAGAGTGAAAGGATTATAGTAAGTCATCTTCTGTAGCTTCAGGGAGATGCGCAAGTCGACGAGATTGGGGAGCTTCCAACACAGGGCGACTGAAGCAGGGAGGGATGGAAAAAGCTCGAGCTCACCTTGAGCAGTTCAAAGATATAGAATCGAACGTCGAAGTCCGTGAGACGCGGGTAGAGTTGCTTGAAGTCGGTGTTGTTGACGTACTCGAAGATGATGGAAGGGGTTTTGGACTGAGAGGAAGAAGAGAGAAGGCAAAAGAAGCGGTGGTGAGCTTGAGCTCAACAGCCATTTAGCGGCCATCCGAGCTCGCTTTCATCTCGTCCAGCCCTAGGCGAGGTCCCATCTCGATAGCGCAGATATCGAGAGGGCATCACGGTGGGGCTGGATGCTCAAATGAGAAACTCTGGACGAAGAAAAGGATAAAGGACCGAGTCCTGTCTCTCTCCTCCCTTCGAAGGTCTCTCTCGCGCGCGACTGTCTCCTTCTCTCCTCCCTCCATCCCAGCCTTGCGAAAGATAGAAGCGCCACACTCACCTGAGGATCTCTGACTACATCCAGCAGGGCGATGATGTTGGGACCTCCAGCGAGATCCATCAAGATCTTGATCTCCCTCTTGATCTTCTTCTTCTTAACGGGCTTGAGCACCTTGATCACGCATCGTTGATTGTTGGGGATCGCGATTCCTTCGAAGACCTGCAGAGGGGAGTCGAGAAAGCGTGGAAGAGGGTGTGAGAGGGTGCGGAGGGTTGGATTGAAGCAGTTAAACGAAGGGAAGCGGAGAGAAGAGCTGATGGGAGGAGAAGGAGGTGGGTTCAGGAAGGAGGGAGTTGAGCTGATCACTTACCTCCGAGTACTTCCCTCTCCCAACTTTCCTGACAATCTCGAAATCATCTTGCCTCCCCCACTGAACCTGAAGATTGTCTACGGACCAGAAAGAGAGTATAAAAGCACGACGAAAGTCAGCAGAGAGAGAGAGGAAGGAAGCCAAAGCTGACGATCTCGACACTCGAGCTTGTCTGCTCTACTTTCTTCATCTTCTCCCGCGAGATATGTAGAAAGAAACTCACCATAGTCCCACCATGCTCGACCCATCTTCTCGTTCACATCGGCATACACGCGAGACTGCAGAATACAAGAAGGATCGAGAGGAAGGCAGAAGGAAGGAAGGAGGGGATCTGGGTCAGCCAAGGAGGCTATCTCTTCCCTCTCAGCTCTCATCTCGAGTCCGATCCCAGCACAGCTTCCTTCGCGACACTCACCACACTATGCGACGCTGACGGCATCGGAGCAGGGGAGGGGGAGGGATGGGAGGGTAGAGAGTGGGAAGGAAGGAGTCGGTCTGGAAGGAAGGAGTTGAAGGTCGAAAGGTGGAGGGCGAAATCGAACCTGATCATTCCCTTTTTCTCTCTTTTCTTGATCTAAGCAACGAACCGCCATCTCGCTTTCGAGAGTCTCTCCCTACCTCCCCTCTGCATGTATCACATCTCGAGGTCTCTCCGACTTTCCTTCGATCTCGAACTCCTCAAGTCCTGTGGTCCATCGTGCATCGACGGTCGCTCGAACGTCCCTCTTCTTCCTCCACGGTTGGATCCGAGCGGCTTACGAAGCTTAGTGTATGAGTCGTAGTGAGTACCAGACGCATCCAGCGAGAACAGCCGACTTCTCTTCTCAGTCTCGTCTCTCATCAACTCAATCGTTCGAGCTCACCTCCTCCCTCTTCCCTCTTTTTCATCCTCCATCTAGATCGAAGCTCACCCAACCAATCCCAACAATAACCCTACCTCAACCTCGAACTCGTTCAGTTCGTCGATCATCACCACCAAATCGGGTGCTTCTTGCACGTACGGAGAAAAGCGTTCCTTCGTTTCCCCCACCTCCTTCCCTTCCGGTCAACTTCCTCTCCACTCCCTCGAGGTCGTCCTCCGAGAACGAAGCAACATCACCTTTCCCTTCCTTATTATTAACTTCATCGTCTTCTCGCTCGCTGAGATTCGATCGCCAAACTACAGCTTCATCTGGCAGGAGGAGGACGGTTTGGGAGGAAAGTCCGTCGCCCTCTCGCGGACGATTGGGCTCCTCCTCAATCGTGCCACGAGGACCTAGCGCGTATTCGAGAGGTGTAGATCTTAGTGCAGGCTCTTAGGGATCAGGGAAGGCGACGGAAGCTTTGAGGTCTCCTTTTCACGAGAGGATGGAAGCGCGCGTCCAGTGAGTTGAAACCCCTTTTTCATCCTCTTTCCCCCTTTCTCTTCCTCTTCAGCTCCGGAGTTGATACTGATACTCCCTCTCCTATATTACAATCCCCTCTGGTCCCCAGACTGAAATTACTGCCAGCGTCGCGTCGATCTCGCATCCGTCCGTCGTCTTCCGCTGCGTCGCGTCTCTTCCCACTCGATGCACATCCCCTCTTTGAACCTTTTAACTTCCAGAATTACGTGTTAATCACTGTCAGAAAACAACTAACCTTCGATGACTGGCTTTCTGGGCCCAAAAGTACTCCCATCCAACCTCGTCCCTCGTCGTCGCGTTCCAACCGGATCGTCCTCCCTCGCACTCCCCTCCTTTCCCGCTCCCTTCCCTCCTGCACCTTCGCTAGAACCCCACTACATCGGTCTCCTTTCGCCTTCTTCGACCAGTCAGTAGTCCTCGACTCTCGCCGTGGCTCGATGCTCGTCGCGTCGTTTTAGCTCGTCGTTTCGCTTGTCTGTTCTTCTCTTGATGGGCGTAACCTTCTCCATCGGTCAACGAAGCGTTCTACAGAGGCTCTCAGGCTTAGAGATCCTCTCGCACAAGCAGATTTTTCTCGGAGCCGACCCTGTTCCCCTCCAGATCGGGAGCTGCTTCATCTCGAGGGGCATCGATCTGTTTCGGGATTTTTCCTTCCCTCATTTCATCTTCAAGGAACACTGTCATTTCGCGCGCCCCCTTTCCCTCCTCTCCCAAACTCCCATCTCCCTCCCTTCCACCTTCCCTAATTTTTCTCTTCTCGATCCTCTCTGCTTCTTCCCTCGCTCAAGACCTCGAACATGGCTGGAGATCACGCCTGTGAGTTCTCTTCTCGCACGCAGGAGGAAGAGACGCTCGCAAAGAAGGAAGGACGAGCGAGGGAAGGATTGAGATCCGAAGGCTGATCCTTGCTCTCCTTCCCTCCCTTCTTCCCTTCTCTCCCCTCCTGCTCAACTTCATCTCTTGGACTTTCGTCCTCTCTTCCATCTACCACTTCGCCGTATGCCCTCAACTTTTTCGACGTCTTCCCGTTCGTCGACCCGCCCCAACGCGTTCTCTCACCGGCCTCCACTTCCGCCTCTCTCTCCTCTGCTCATATTCAACTCTCTCTCTCCCTTCATAAGGCCCTCACTGTGAAGCTACGTTCACGAGGCCTCAGCATGTCACTAGACATGCTAGAGTCCACACAGGCGAAAAACCCTACCGTGAGCCACTCTTCCTCGAATCAGGCGATTAGGGACTCGACTCTCCTCCTTCATTCTTTCGATCTCATTAGCCTCTTCCCTCTCCCCTCTCTTATCCAGCATGCCTAACATGTCCTGAAGCCTTCCCACGCTCGTGAGTCCTTGGATCTTGACTCTCACCATCCTGGTTCGGCTTTGGGAAGACGCAGAGCTGAGCTCCCACCCGTTCTTCTCTCCCCGTCTTCCTCCTCAGGGATCTTCTCTCTCGTCACCGCTCGCGAAACCACGGCTCGAACGCAGATTCCTTCACGAAGAAGAGGAAAAGACCTGCTGGGACTGAAGAAGAGGATCAAGGGAGGAGGGCTTGTGGGTTTTGTGTGAGGTCGAAGGCTAGATGCGACAACAAGTCGACCTGCGGTGAGCTTTCGACTCTGCTCTTTCGTCGGCCTTTTCTTTCACGCGCGGATGTGGCAGCTTATCCTTCTTCTCTTTCTTCTCTACCCTTAGGCCGATGCAGGGAGAAGGGACTCGAATGCTCGTACCCGGACGGGTCGTCGAACGAGGAGAACGAATCGGCCGGACCGTCTTTCTCTCCTCCTCAACCTCTCGACGCGTACTCCATCCTCACGGTCGTCGATCTCCCCAACGTACTCGGCACGGACGCGCTCGTCGACGGCCCTCCTTCTCTCTCTCTCTTCGACCTCGGATCTCCATCCGCGTCCCTCGCTTCCTGGGAGTCCAACTCGGACATGTCGTCGTCGTCGTCTGGAAATCTCTCGATCTCGCTGGACGATCCACCCCCTCTTCCTCCTCTCACCACCAACGAGTTCCTCAACGCGACCTACACGGACAAGACCCTACGATCGTTCGGCTTTGGCTCTCCCTCTCCTCTCCTCCCGACTCAAACTCCCAGCGGAATCGAGTCCACCCTCGTCGCGTCAAGCTCCGACAACACCCTCGCCGCACCCCCTTTTCTTCACTTCCCTCCCTCCTCCTACGCCCTTCAGCCTTTCCCGATCGGAGCCAGCGTCGACAGTCTCCCGACAGCCGTAAGCTTGTCCTGGGGAGAGATGAGTGGCCTGCAGGAGCTCCAGGAGTTCGGAGACGCCTTCGGAGTGGCCGAGATGGAGAAGAAGGACGAGAGCTCGATCGGACTCGTAAGAACGCCCTCACCACCTGAATCAGGACATACCATCTCCACTCCCTCCTCGTACGAATCTTTCAGTGCATCCTTCTCTTCTCCCTCCACTTCAACTTCAGCCTCGACCTCCAATCGCTACTCTCATCCTCCCACCTCTCTTTGCTACACTCACCCAACCTCCCAACCCCAACTCCAATCCCATCACTCCTTCTCTCAACTTACCTCCACCTCAACCCCCCTCCTCCAGTCCTCTTACCTCCCATCTTCATCTCTTCCTCTCACCACCCCGGCCCTCGTCGATTTCCCGAGGAAGCAAAAGGAGCGACAGGAGCGGGCACTTGAGTCGTTCTTCGAGACCTGCTTCCGTCCTCCCGTTTCTCTCGTCGAAACTCAACTGTCCGCCTACTTCGCTCCACCTCCACTTCCTTCGTGCCCTCAGACCATCTTCGAAAGGCGGCTGGCCCGAAACGCATCGTCGACCGTGGGAGGATCAGGATCCGCTTCGAGTCAGGTCGGACTCGTCTTCGGGAACGGAGAAGAGGTGTCTCTTTTCCTCGGAGAAGGAGTTACGAATGGGAAGAATAAGGAGTGGTGGGAGATGGGTAGGGGACGAACGACGACGGGGCTGGTTGATTGGGAGTGAGCGAGAAAGTTGCATACACTTTCACGTCTTTGTTTGTTGTTTCTCGGCCTCGCCGTTGTAATATACCACACTCCTCCGCACGAGTTTCCCTTATCTTCCTCATATCTCTCGCCCGATGTCGCGACCACACACGATCCTCTCGTCTTCTCTCTTGCTTCGATTATTTTTCCTTCCCGTCTATGCTTTGCTGCTCCTTCTCCCACGTTGCCTCCATCGCCATCAGCTCTCCTTTCTCATTTTCGTCTTTTCGTTTGTTCGTACTTCCTCTATTGTAAACCTTTCTTCCGATCTTCGAACTACGCGAAGGAAGAAGGAGAAAGAGAGAGAGAGAGAGAGAGAAGAAAGCGACGAGAGCATGCATGAGGGGATCCCAGTCTAGTAAGATATGGTTTACGATCGAGAGCGAGAGCAAAAGTCTACGATAGAAGTCTAGCAGGAAGAAAAGCAGATTCGAACCCAAAACGGAAAAGGAGAGAAAAGAAAGAAAAGAGGAAGGTGAGAGACGCGACGACAAAGCGAGGGGGAAGATGCTACAGTAAAACAACGTGGGAATGAGAAGATGAAAAGGCAAGAGGAGATATAGATATGAAGTAGGTGAGCAAAGCATGGCGGATGGGGGTGGGGATGGGATGGGAACGGGAAAGATGAGAAGCGAGGCAACAAGTGATCAAAGTCTCGTCTTGTCGATGACTTTCCGGATTTGCTGTGGAAGGAAGCGAGAAGAAAGTTCTCAGGTTAGCATGAAGTGCGTCGGGCGAAGGATGAGAGGAGGGGAGGGGCTGGACGAACCTCCAGGAAGACGAAGCTGAGACGCGACGAACGAGGGAAGAGGAGACCGAAAGAGAGAGATCAGTTCACTGCGAGTCTTCTCAAAGCTCGGGGAAGACTTACATCAACACGGTATTCGGTGCCAGACGGACTTGGAAGAAGAAAGGAACAGGGGGAAGCGGGAGACGGACGTCAGTTCAGGAGAGGGAGAACGAGACGCGTCGAAACGTGGAAACTCACTCCAGGCTGGAGTCCATCCCTTGAACATGAACGCAGGTCCCTCAGCTGCCAGCGAGTCCCTCAAGACCGTTAATGGGCCCTGGAGGAACATAAACGAGGTCACAGTCAGCTTCGAGACGCGTCGATGGGAAAGACGGAAAGAAGGCAAAGAACGAACCGATCCAGGACCCGAAGCGCTCATCACTCTACTTCGAATCACATCTGCTGGTGCGCAGATGGCTGGAAGACGAAGTAGAGAAGTGGAGTCAGAATCTGGGATGCCTTAAAAATGAACGAGAGGAGGCAGGAAACCAAGAGGACGAACTGGTAGCGACGGTTCCCGCTCCTAGACTCGCGAAGGCGTGTAGAACGAGACCTTCACGAAGGCCAGCTTTCGTTTTCAGTTCATCTTTGAACCAGTCGTACCTAGAGTGAGCAAAAAAGTGGTAAACGGTGAGCTGAGCTACTTGAGGGAGGGAGAGGGAAAAGAACGAACGAGACGAGTTGGGATGTCTGGAGAGATGAAGAGACGCGAGGGAAGAGATCAGCTCAGCCCGCCAGCGTCTAAAACCAGGTATATGTTACTCTAAGGGATCACTCACGTTCATCAGCACCGACCGGACCTGATGAACAGCACGAGAGAGAAGAACGGTCAGCTCATCCCGTTGTCGACCTCGCATCCGAAGAAGAAAAGTCGAAGCTCACCAGATTCGGACCCAGTCCCCGGAACAACTGCTGTGCTCCCTCGTCCCTCACAACCCTACTCAGTCCTTCGAAGCAATTCTTATAGCGGTGCTGGTCGTCTAGGTGTTTCGTCGCATCGGCCGTCATTCGCACGAGGATGATGTCTGTCGGCAAGGAAGGGAGACGCGTGATGGGTTGGAGGAAGGAGAGAGCGACAGAGCGAGAGGGACGAAGATAAATCGTTGGAGGCGAGGAAAGATTGGTCAGCCATGGGAGTCTGTGTTGGCTCGAAGGAGAGAGAGGAGGTAACGAGAACGACGAGCTCTGAACTCACCAGCAGGGTTTCCAGCAATTCCTCCAGCGATACCAGCGATGGTAGCAGCTCCCAGCATCTCCCACGTCGAAGCCTTCTCTCCGGCTGTAACAGAAACAAGCGCGTAGAAGTAGTTAGAAGCAATCACCGGAAAGAAGGGAGGGGACGAAAGACTCACTCCTCGCCTTAATCTCATCCTTCAGATACTCGTACGTCCCGAACCTCGTCACTGAGTAGGTCATCTGCCTCAAAATGGAGGCTGAGAGACCAGGGTAGAGCCCTCGGGGACCTTCGGAAGGGGAGAACCAAACGAGGGAAGGAAGAAAGGTGAGCTCTCGAGTTTGGATGTCGGCTGAATCCGCCGAAGGTTGAATGAACTGTCGACGGCAGCACAAGGGCAGAAGGGAAGGACGAGAACGGACCATCTGCCCTGAGAGTATCTCGAGCTGTTACGAACATGCCAGCCTTCTCTGCTGACATCTGCATGCGTCTGCGTCGAACAAAGAATCGGAAAAGGGAAGGGCAGCCGGCGAGTCAGCGAAACGGGCGCTACGAATTCCAGAGTTCGGAGTAAAATTGAAGAAGGGAAAGACTCACACTCGCAACAGATCTAGAGGATGGGTACAGATGGAGGCCATGCTTGCAGCGGCACCTACATGGACGAAAGCAGAGTCGAAGGAGGGAGGGTAAGGAGATCGTCGGCGAGTCGGTGGAAAGAAAGTCAGCTCGACGTCCTTCCCTCCCTCCCTCTCCCTCTTGAGCTCTCCCAGCTCTCCTCCCGCATACCAAGCTCGGAAATTTACTCACCACCACACCTATGAGTCCCAGCAACGCAACAAGGCCGAATTATGTCAGTGTCCCAGCTCAAATCTTCGCTCCAAACACCTTCGTTCAGGTCGCTCTTCCCCGGCTCAACCTTCCTTCTTCCTTTCCTTGGTCTGCTCCCAAAGACTCACCAGAAAGGGTACGTCGTCTTCTTGACAGCTACTGAGGATCTCTTCTTCGCGTCGACCATCTTTGCAAGCAAGTTTCGTAGGGGGTCGTTAGGGGAGTTGGCGGTTTGAGGAGAGAAAGCGAACGGCGAACCAAAACCTTTCTGATTCCTTCTCACGTTTCGTGCAGAGGGGAGGGAAGGACGGGGGCGAAGCTGGGGTCGAGTCGAGATCCGAAAAAAGCCGCAATGAATGGCAAGGTACATAGGAGATGGTGCTGGAGGTGCCGCAAAAGAGATCTGCATAGGGAAAAGACGAGCTCAGGGAAAGGCGTCGGTGAAATTTGAACCAGCAGCCGTCCGCTCGACGTCTCCTTTTTTGGTCGACGCATCGTTCCTCCTTCATGCGACTGCTGAGCACGAAAGGAATGGACGGATGACGTGCCGGGGGGTGGGGGGGGAGGGGGGGAGTGGAGATAGGAAAGACTACTACTGCCCGAGCAACTGGTCTTCAAAATCTGACCGACCTGAGAATGGTCGTTCTTCTCGACGCGACGCGCCTGGCTCACTTCTCCACCCTCAGCAGCCTTCTCCTCCATCGAGAAAAGGTAAAGGCGATACTAGACCAGACCCTTTCGAAAAGAACAAAGGCTCAATCTTCCCCTTCGGACTGCCCTTTCGTCTCACGAGCCTTCGTTTTCTTTCACAGGCACAACGGCTCTTTGATCGAAGCAGGAAAAATAGAATGATCAAGCGACCGGTAGCTTCTGCTCCTCCTTTGTTCCAGCTCCCATCCCTTCCTCAGCAGCTTTCTTGAGCGCTTCCGTCTCAGCCTGAGTTCGAAGTCTCCCGTGCTCGGCTCTTTCTTTCCTCTCGCTGAACCGATCCGAGAGCATCCTGGAAGAGAAACCGACAGTTGAGCCCGTCAGCGTAGGTGAGAAGATGAGAAGGGGTAAAAGTGGGAGGGGGCAGAAAGAGGTTGTACAAACTCGGTGTGAGGAAAGAGAAGAGAAGTGACGCGAACGAGCTCTTCGGCGACGTCGACAACTCGCTCTCGATTCGAAGAGGGGAGCATCCGACCTCCTGGCGTGAAAGCGGTCCAAGCCTGAACAGAAAATGAAGGAGGGATGACGGTGACGCGGAAGTCAGCCTCTTGTCGTTGAGAAAGGTAGGAAGAGAGAGAAGAGCGCGTCGCTGATTGGGAATTTAGAGCTCGACGCACCTTCGGTAGACTCGCTTGGTTCGGGATGGTAAACATCTGGAGTACAGAAGAAAGATTAAAGCGGAGGGAGAGAGGAGATATCAGCTATCCGCTGCCTGAAGAAGGAGAAAAGAGGAAAGAAAATGAAGGCCTTGAACTCACCCTCATCTGTGAGAGCCGAAGAGATGGGAAAGATGGTCAGCGAGCTATCCAACTCAGACGGAAAGAGAACACGCATAACTCACCCATCTACCC
Organism: Mrakia blollopis; assembly: GCA_000950635.1. Lineage (NCBI taxonomy): Eukaryota > Fungi > Basidiomycota > Tremellomycetes > Cystofilobasidiales > Mrakiaceae > Mrakia > Mrakia blollopis. The sequence goes on along the minus strand of BBPU01000145.1, from coordinate 92,432 downwards.
AGTATTCTCAGCGTGTTGACTGTGTTGAAGGATTGACTTCCTCCGTTGACCTGTGAAACAGCGAGCGTCCGTCCTTGAGTCGGTCGCACCGACCCTGTAGCCAAAGGGATCCAGTCGATCTGGGTCTTCATGACTCCCGTGATCGTTCCATGCTGTTCCGGTCTGCACAAGAGCAAAAAAGGAGGCTAGTAAGTTTCGAAATCGCGAGAAGAGCGAAAGTCGAGAGAAGGTGAAAGGGAGGAAGAACGACTCACGAAACCCATACTTGGCCATCGCTCCATTCAGACAAAAGTCTCAGCTCGACGACTTTAGGGTTCGTTACAGAGACCTCGTCCTTCATGGGGAGTCCAGAGCTGTCGGGAGAAGGCAAAGGACGAAGCGAGAGGAGATCAGGACGCCAGTGAGGAGGAGAGAAGCAGTGAAAGGTCTTGCTGAACTCACGGGTCGAAAACTCTGACGTCAGCTCCCATGTACTCCAGAAGACGAGCGTACTCGTAGGCCATGAGCTTGGAGTAAGACCTGGAGCGAGGGAAGGGAGAGGTCGTCAGGGGGACGTCCGAGAAAGGGAGGAAAGGAGGAGAGGAGGGCTGAGCTGAGTGAAATCGAAATCGAGCTCACCTTTCCCTCAGCGAACCGTAGAGAACCAGAAACTTGAGAGGGGTAGAGCGCTCGCTGGCCATCTCCTTAGCTTGAGCGAGATCCATCGAGTCTGTGATCCACTCAGCTTCCACAGGATCGACGACAGAAGGAGAGGAGCCGTTCAACGATGGAAGCCTGTACGGGTGGTAGGAGGGAGAGTCCGCTGGGAAGATGGTGGTAGAGTTGGACCTGGAAGTAAACCAGCCGTGGAGGATTAGTCAGAGTCTGCTTATAGGTTTGCCGGCGAAGGGGGGGAGGCAAGGTGGGAAGAGGAAGAGAGGAAGGAAGGAGGGAGAGCTTACATCTGTCGACGGGGTCCTACGGATGGATTGAACGAGAAAGGGAAGGCTGATGGGCGAAGACAAAGGTTACTGATAGCTCTGGTGGATGCGGTAGTGGTAGAAGTAGAGATGAGAGCTGAAGCGAGAAGAAAGGAGGGTCGGAAAAGGACCATTCGACGTTGGAGGAGAAGAGGGTCCGGTCAGCTTCGTCGAGCCAGAGAGAGGATCCGTGAGCAGAGCAGAGCTGAGAACCGAATTTGTTGACATTCTTCAACCTGGAATCGGGTCTAGACACATTTTATTCATCAACTCGAAGATGAAGATGATTTTCAGCCCTTCTGTAGGGAGACGCGTCTCCCTTGGCTCTTTCCTCCCCTCTCCCTCCTCCCTCTTCTCGCCACAGCAAAATTCGTCCAGGCTCCTTGTATGACCGCCAACTCGACTTTGACTTTTGCTGACAGAAGGAGGGAAGCAGATCGAAGGGGGTGGAGAAAAAGAAAGCCGAAAGAGCTGGGCAGGAGGAGAACCAAACGACTTTGACGTTGAATTCCACTTCTCTCTTTCGGTCAAGAGCTCACCACCCAGCAGATCCTCTTTTCTTTCCTCTATCCACCATCCTTCCCACTATGACCATCTCTTCCTCTCTCCAACCTCCTCCAGCACTGAACGAGCCTTCCTCTTCCATCTCCGCCCGGTCCGACACAACAGCAGTAGACGCAGGAGAAGGAGTGACTGCAGACGGAACGACGACCAAAGGTGAGCTTGAATCGACCTCTCTCTTATGTAGTCTGAAGCCAGATCGCCTCCTCCGACGTTTCGGTAGAGCGTGTTGCAACTAAGTCTCGAAGTGCCGTCTTCTCGAAGCGTTGGATCTTTCGGTGCACTTTATCTGGCTCGAGCCTGCTCTCGCCTCTCAGGCTCCTTTCAACGCAACTCTCCTGCTGACCGCCCTCTATTCTCCGTCTTGCATCCTCTGTCTCTCAGCGCTCCTCAAGGGTCTCAGCTTCTTGGATCGTTTCCTCGCCGTCTTTGTCCTGCTCGCTATGATTCTCGGCGTCGTGTGAGCACCTTCCTCGATCTGACCCTCTCCTCTTCCCTCCCTCCTCTAGAAGCTGATCTCCTTCCCTCGCCGTCTTCAACCCCTCTCTTTCAGCATCGGAAAATTCGCTCCCAACGTCAACGCTGTACTAAATGGATCTACGCTCAAGGGAGTTTCGATTCGTGAGTCGTTCCCTTTCCCTGCGTTTCCTCAGCCCTCCAAGCTCGTCAAGCTCACTTTCTCCTCGATCCACCTTCACTTCAGCTCTCGTCGTTGGACTTCTCGTGATGATGTGGCCTATCTTGACCAAGGGTGAGTTACCTTGCATATTTTCTCTCGCTCACTTGTAGAAGAGAATCGGCTGATCAGGTTTTGCTGGTTTCGTCGCGATCAGTTCAATACGAGAAGCTTCCTCAGGTCTTCCAGACCAAGAAGATGTGGTACCAGATCGCCATCTCACTCGTTCTGAACTGGATCGTTGGACCTTTCGTGAGTCTTTTCACCATCGTTCTCGTTTTCCCATCGAAGGTCGAAAACGAAGAACTCACCTCTCCTCCTTTCTTTCTTTGCCCTCAGGTCATGCTCGCCATCGCCTGGGCTACTCTCCCTGATCTGCCCACCTACCGAACCGGAGTGATCATGGTTGGACTTGCTAGGTGTATCGCGATGGTCATGGTGAGCTTTTCTTAGCTTTTGTGATCCGAGAGGTCTCGACTGACGATCCTCGACGCGTCCTCGCTCTCCTCTCTTCCTCAGATCTGGAACCACCTCGCTGGAGGAGACGGAGACTACTGTGCCGTCCTGGTCATCATCAACTCGATTCTTCAGATCATCCTATACTCGCCCATGTCGCTGCTCTTCGTCAACGTGATAGGAGGAGAGGAAAGTCTCCGGCTTGATTATGGAAACACCGCGCTCGCCGTCGTAATCGTGCGTTCTTCTCTCCTTCTTCTCCCCCTCCTTGCTTTTACCACCATCTGAGCATTTATATTTTCCTCTGATTTCTCTTCCAGTACCTCGGAATCCCCCTCGTAGCAGGCTTCGTGACCCGAGTCGTCTTCCGTCGTCTCCTCGGTCCAGCGAAATTCCAAACTCACTTCCTCCCCTGGTTCGCTCCCTGGTCCCTCATCGGTCTCCTCTACATCATCATCATCATCTTCGCCGAGCAGGCTACTAGGATTCTCGATAACCTGGGTCCGACGTTCAGGGTCTTCGTGCCGAGTGAGTTTGCGACGGGAGCAGATCAGAAAGTGTTTTGACGCGTTGAGCTGACCGACGATTGCTCTTCTTCTTCTTCTTCTTCTTCCCTCCTTTACTTCTTCTTTTCCTATCTCTTCTTCCCTCCTCTCCACTCAGTGACCCTCTACTTCTGCGTCATGTGGAGTGGAACCTTCTTCGGTGTGTGGTGGTTTGGGAGGAGAAAGGGAGGAAACGTGTGGGGCGGCTCGTTCGACATGGCTGTGACCCAAGCTTTCACTGCTGCTTCCAACAACTTCGAACTTGCCATTGCTGTCTGCATGTGAGTGAATCTCTCCATCCTTTGTTTCGGGCTCTTCTCACACTCCCCCTCCTGACGCGTCGTTCTCTCTTTTCTTTCTTCCAGCGCCATCTACGGAGTCGATTCGGATCAAGCTCTCGCCGCTACCATCGGACCACTCGTTGAAGTCCCTGTACTGCTCGCTCTCACTTGGGTCGCGCTTTACCTCCAGAAGAAGCTGGATTGGAGCGAGAGGGCGACGTTGGACGAGAGTACGGAGGGAGGAGTTGTGCAGGAGGAGGCCATTTCGGAGAAACAGCGTGAGAAGAGTCCTGATATGTAAATTCACCTTCCCGGATGTTTTGTTTTCGATGTGGCTCGTACGCAAGAGGCAGGAGAGAAGAAGGCGCGACGCCCCTGCAGACGAGACGCGTCGACTGCAAGCCATCTCCTTTCTCTTCTTGCGTCGTGGCGCATCTCGGAACTCCTTTTACTTCTCGTGCGGCACCCTAGAGATAGCGAATGGGAGTCCACGTGCTCCGAAAATCTGCCTGAGGATAAAAAATTAACTCACCTTTTCCCTATCTTTCTTTCTGCCCCTCCCCGTTCTCTCGCCCTCTCCCCGATAATCCCAGAAGTTACGAAACTGGTCGGTTAGTAGCAGCGATGGGTGAAGGGCACACCTATATAGTAGTTGGATTTCCGAGCTTCTTCTTCGATCTCGACGCGTCCTTCCTCTCTCCTTCTTCCCACGATCTCCTGTACTCTCTCTCTCAGTTTCTTTTGATACGACAGCTGTCTGACGAGTTGTTAATCCACTCATTCTCCCTCTGTTTGATGGTTTGAATTGTTTCTCACAGCTGAGAGAAGGACTTGACTGCGTGAGAGAACGAGACGCGTCGAGGCGGCGACGAAAGAAAAGAGAGGAAAGGCAGATGCATGGACAGAACGGACAGTACTCGAAGCAGTGCTAGTGGATACAGTAGTAATAGTGTACGAAATAGAAGTAAGGCGAACTGAAGCTCACAAAAGAACTCGCGAACGAACGAAGGACGCGTCTCTCCCTCTCCTCTCCTCCCTTCTCCCTTCTTCAACCATCTCAGCTGAGAAAATTCAATCTTCAAATCCCCCTGTCCCTTCCTCAATCTCGCCAGCGCGGTCCCGAAATCTTCTGCAGGATCCGGAGAAGCGACAGGCGATGGCGATGGCATGTTCCCCGACCGAAGGAGGATCTCAGACGCAGTTTTGTTGATGGATAGGGTTTGAGTTTGGGGATAGGGAGAGAGGTAGACTTCTTGGTGGTGGTGGTGACGGGAGGGAAGGGGTGGAGGAGGGTGGTTAAGAATGACGAAGTTTGAAGGGGAGGAGGAGGAGAAGGAGGTTGACGAAGGGAGCTCTGATGATCACGGGAGGTTCTAGTAGGTGAGTGTTTGATCTCGAAGCTCGAAAGTAGACAGATTGACTTTAGCTGACCTTCGTTTTCGCTTTTTCGTCCACGGAACCACTCTTTTTTAACAGCTCAGGATCCCTCTTCCGACTCGATCGCTCGTCTGTGTACTTTTACTCTCTGAGTTGTACCTCTCCCTCCCCTACGATTTTCTTCACTTTTTTGGGCCTTATTCTGTCACCCGATCTCGTACGACGCGTCTTCGTTCGTTCGGTCTTCTTGGGCTTCCTTCGTCTTTCTTTTCTTTTCATTCGCCTAGGGCTCGTTTGGACGTATGGTTTACATCGTTCTACATGCAGTCCAGGGGAAAGTGACTTGAACGGAAGAGAAGAGACGAAACCAAACGAAAGAGAACGACTGCCAGAGATGGGGAAGAAGAGAACGATCAAGATGGAAAGAAGAGCGAAATGCGTGAAGGAGGTTAGATCTAATATCGCTCGATTATAGTTCGTCGGACCCAGTCGCAGTCTCGTGGTCTTGATGCCATACGGCTGAAGAGGCAGTCGGGAGTTGAACGAGAGCAAGTGTCGAGCTGCGTCCAGTCGCTCTGAGCTTTCGACGTCGTTCCCCTTCCTTTGATCCGCAAACCACGACCCCGTCTCTATACGAGCTCCACAAAATCCCTGCCCTACTCGCCAACTGCATACACCCCGCCCTCCTCTCAACGATGGCTTCTCGCCCTTCCCCTTCCATCCCCCAGGACACTCTCTCTCTCACCCTTCACCTCCCTCCTTCCTCGTCGTCCTCCCTCTCGGCTGCCACCGCTCTCGCCGCCCAAATCAACACGTTCATCTACTCGGAGCTACTTCCCAAGAGCTGGATATGGCACAGGGACTCGCTGAGCTTGAAGGTCGTCAAGAAGATGGCTTCCTCTCGAGTGAAGAAGCAAGGAGGAGAGAAGGAGAGCGAGGTAGACGAGTGGAGACTCGAAGGGGTCATGCGAGTCGGAGATTCTATAGAAGACGAGTGGGTCGCTGTGTGGCTGGTGAAGCAGATCACAGGGAAGTGGGAAGGTGTGGTGGGATCGTGAGTAAAAAAAAGCTTCCTTCAGAGAGAGGAGGACTTGCTCGACAAGTCTCGAGCTCGAGCTCACCTTTCGTTCCCTTCCCTTCCCCCCGTTTCTTTTCGTCTGATCTCCCTCAACTTTTCCTCCTTCTGCACCTTTGCTTTCTACACAGTGTATACGATACCGACGGCGACTTCCTGCTCATCGAAGCAGCTCAAGCTCTTCCTTCGTGGGTCACTCCTTCGAATTCAGAGAACAGAGTCAGTTTCAGCCCTCGACCTTCTTTCTCTCTCTCTCGCCCACTCACTCCTCTTCTCCCCTCGGTCTACTCTCATCAGGTCTGGATATCGGAATCAAATCTCCATCTCATCCCCCTCTCAGTCTCTTCACCCATTTCGACTCGTCCTCCGAAACACGAGCGACGACTCATCCTCAACGGAGGAGATCAGGACTCAGACGACGAGGGAACTTCTGGAGGGGATGGAGGAGGGGACGGATGGCTTTCGGAGCAGAAAGCGCTCGAGGAAGTGAGAGAAGGGAGGTGGCGAGATCTGGGAGTCGAGAGAGAGGTTTGGGAGAGGATCGTCGGGTGAGTACGAGGAGGAGACGCGTCTTCTCTTCTTCTTCGTCGAGCTGAGCCTCGATCCGTTTCCCTCTTGCAGTTACCCAAACAGTCTCTCGGAGCATCAGCACCTCACAACGCTCTATCTTCCCATTCCTATCGCTCGTGCTCTTGCTCGTCAACCTCAGCTCATCCAGAAAGCAGTCGAGACGTTCTACACCAGGGATCCAACTCAACTCCGAGTGAGTGCTGCTTTTCTTTCTTTGGGCATCCCGTCATCTGCCTTCAGGCGATACTAACACCCCTTCTTCTTATCCTCTACGCTCTCAGGCTGCCGCCAAAATGTCCCTCTTCCCACCCACTCCGTCCAACACCGTCCTCACCCAGCTCAGTCTCACGCGAACCGCCTACGCTCAGCTCAAGGGACAAGAGTTCTGGCCTTCGAAGGCTTTTGGGAGGGAGTGGACGGATCCTATGTCGACGGAGGAGGTGATCGGAAGCGCTGAGGCGAAAGCTGGAGGGATTGGAGCAGGCGAGAGGGAGTGGAGGGAGAGAGGGGTGAAAGTGGTGAGTCTTTCTTTCTTCCAACGCGCTCGCTCTGTCGTTGCGGTCCGATTGCGAGAGCCGAAGAAGAGGCGAGGAAAAGACTAGATCTCTGACGGAACCTCTCTTTTTTTCCAGTCCGTCGGGTTCGAGATCTTGTGTGGGGAGTCGAAGGGTCGAGCGAAGAGTTATCCTTCGTTGGACGCGTCGGAGGAATCGGTTCGTCGCTTTTTTTTCCTTCTTCTCCTTCTCCTCCCTCGCCTCGCTGCCTCTCTCCTCTGTCTAATCTACTTTCTCGACTCGTCGCCCTCTTTCAGGCCTCAGCTCGCCTCTCTGCTCTTCGTCAAGACCCCGAGTTCCTTCGGTATCTCGATACTCTCCGACGAGCAGGCTGGTTCGGGGAGGGAGAGTTGGAAGGGTCCGCAAAGTGGAAGGAACGAGAGGACGAGGCTGCAAAGGGCTGGTTGAAGATTGGTAAAGGGAACGAGGATGAGTGAGTCTGTGCCTTCGTTGCGTTGAAGACGGAGGGAAACTTGAATCCAGCTCAAACTGACTTCTCTCCTCTCCTTTTCTCGCTCGTTTAACTTCCTCGCAGATCTACCCGACCCTCCTTCTCGACTCTCTTCCAAGCAGCTCTTTCTCTCCCCGGTCCCGACTCTCCTACCTCTCTCGCTCCTACTCGACCTGACGACTCGGAGGCATGGCTGGACGTCAACCCCGCCGATCTCGAAACGCTCATGAGGGAGAGGTCGTCGGGCATGCCTGGATTTTCGGCGGCTGCTGGCAGTGGCGAGGGAGGGGAGATGGATGTGGATGAGGAGAAGAGAGGGATGGAGGAGTTGGAGGATTTGGCGAAGAAGGTTGCTGGGTTCGTGGGCGGGAAGGGAGAGATGGAGGGAGCTTTGTTTGACGAGTGAGTCGCGTCTGCCTTTTTTTTCTCCAGACTCGTCACTCGGCTTCTGTCCACCTCTAGAAGCAGAAACTGACACCTTTCGCTCTGTGGTCTTCTTCTTCTTCGGTTCAAAAGTGAGATGCTCTCAGACGACGACGACTCGGGAATCGACGACGACGAGATGGAACGCGACATGCTCGACGAGTCGGAGGAGGATTCGGACGACGAAGTAGTGACCAAGATGACTTCGTCGATGTCTCTCGAGGAGAAGGAAGCGCGCAAGGCCAAGCTCATTCCATCGCTTCCTGCAACCGAGTGGGGACTCTCGACTCAGAAACCTCAACCTCAGCCGACCCAAACCGAATCTCTCTCCTCCTCCACACCCTCGAAGCCCTCCAAAGCAGCTCCCTCCTCCTCTTCCAACCCTGCTCCCACCTTCGTCGGATCTCAAACTGCCTCCGCCCTCCCCATCTCCACTCCCACCCTCGCTCTCGAGGAGCTTGACCGTCAACAGAAACTCAAAGCTCTCCTCAACGATCAAGCGAAATCACTTCCTCCCGTCAAGATGCGACGACCTCTTCTTCCAAGGGACGAGTTCGATGGAGTCGACTCCGACGATGAATCCGACGAGGATGATCAACCAACGCAGGCCCAAGACGGCGGAGAAGGGAAAGGAAAGTGGGGAGAGACGCTCGCGAGTGCGTTGGGAGAGGAGGAGAACGAGGAGGACGAGGAGGACCTACCTCAGGTTGTTGGAGAGGTGGAGATCGATATGGGAGAAGAGGAGGAGGAGTTTTTGAAGTTTGCGAGGGAGGCGTTGGGAGTCGATGAGGGGATGTGGGAGGGAATCCTGAAGGAGCGGGAGGGTAGACGATGTGAGTCTTCCCTTCTTTCTTTCGCTCTTTATTTTCTTGCATGGCGGTTCACTACTCTTATCTGACCTTCGCTTCGCTCTCGGCTCTCGTTTTCTCTTCCCACTCAGCTTTTGTTCCTGAGCCCAAAGCCAAGTCTTCTTCGTCGTCGAAACCATCCTCCTCAGGTCTGAAGTCCGCCCAACACCTCCCTCCCTCTCAACCCTCTCCTTCTGTCTCGACTCCTCCTTCCTCGACTATCCAGCCTCCCACTACCTCCACCGACAAATCCGCTCCCGGAAAGTCTGTTCGCTTCACCAAAAAACCCTCGTCATCGAAGGCGAAGGAGGAAACTACCCCGATGCCCATTCCGGAGGATCCCGTCGTTCCTGGACCTCGAGAACGGGTCAGGAAGCCTCAGGAGGGAGCTCCCGATCCTACGCTGGACTCGTTCGAAGCAGTGATGAAGAAGATGGACGAGGAGCTGGAGAGGAGGAAGGAGGAGGCTGCGACGAGCTCGAGTCGACCAGCGAAGAGCACGTCGACCACTTCGCCTCTCAAACGACCAGCTTCAACATGCGAACCCTCTGGATCCTCTCCAAACCCCACCAAACGAACCCCTCTTCCTCCTACCACCACTTCCCAACCCTCGACCTCCACCTCGCTCCCGACCTCAGCCTCGCCCATGGACGAAGACGACGACTTCGACATCGACGATCCTCTTCTCGCGATGGACGCTGAGCTTCGCGCTGCTTTGATCGCCGCCGGAGACGTCGACTCGGATGACGATCTGGACGGGGAGGGGTTGGAAGGCGATCAAGCTATGGACTACAACTTGATCAAGAACTTCCTAGAGAGTTTCAAGAGTCAGGGAGGGATGGCTGGGCCAGTCGGGAACCTTGTTGGGAGGCTGGGTAAGAAGAGCGGTGGGAAGGAGTAGAGTAGGACAGCGAGCAAATATGATGAATCCTGTCATCCGTTCCATCCAACGTTCTCGGTCGGGCAAGTAGACTACGAGGCAGAAAGTGAAAAGAGATCACGACCGCCACCGGTTCTCTCCCTGTGCAACAACCACTTTCCTCTCAACTTAAACAGACAAGCAGGAAACCTCTCTGTTTTCCAACGCTTTCGAAGAAGCTCGTGATCTATCCAGTCTCTAACATCTGCGTTAAGGTCAAACCACCTCCTCCTTCGTCCTCAGCTGTCCCCTCCGTCAGATCGACTTGCTGACCACTCGAGGAGTCGAGTTCCGTCTTCTCCTTCGAATGATTCTCGTCGACGGACGACGATTCCACCTCCAAGCCTGTGAGCCTGAGATCCTCCTCGACGGGGCCCAAGTCCTCGAGATTCAATCCCATCCCTGTCCGACGGGTCGAGTCCTCGTTGGGAAGGAATCCTGAACGAGTTCCTCCTTGAGATACGAAGTCTGGTAGATGTGAGTTCGTCGAGTCCGATTTTCGACAGATGTGCAAGTACTCGAGGACGTCCTGATAGGAGAACATAAGGGAGGAACGGAGAAAGAGGTCGACGGAGATTTCTTCTTTTCGTCAAGGCAAGAAAGTCAAGGAGCCACTTACGCGTTGAGATCCAAAGATGAGGGACGCGCAGAGTCCTCCTGTTGACTGGAAGATGGCCCTGGAAGGTGAGAGTGACGTAGAGAGAAGAATTGGCCAGGTGCGAAGACGCGACGGAGAGGGAAAAAGAAAGAGCTCACGGAACATTCCCTCTCCCCTTCACCAAAACTAGGATGACCATGGCGACACTGGCAGCCAACCATCCTCCAAAAAGCAGAACGCGAAGGTTGAAGGCTCGGTCGAAGGTCGCAGGTCGATAGGTTCCTTCGTTGCCGTCGAGCAAAGAGGGAGAGGTGGTGCCTTCGACGGTGTGGGTCGTGACGATCTTCGCGCGATGTAGAAGATATACGAGCGTCCAGACTGGGGAAGGATAAGCAGCCGTTAGTAGTGAAGAGAATGATGGTGCGCGCAGAAAACTACACTCACGTTCAAAGACGAGCACGAAAGCCAAAAAGAAGAGAGAGACGACGCGTGGAGCTTTGTTATCGAGCTTCGAAGTCGGGACGATCGCGAAAGCGAAGACGGCCAGATTGTTGGGTCTGAGGGCCGTGGAAAGAGCTACTCCGGTGAAGACACACGCCCAAGCTAAAGCTGGGAGGACGAGGCACTTCGAAGGGAGAAGAAGGAAAGGGAAAGTCAGCTTCATCGCGAAACCTCGACCACCGAAGCAAGCTCCCAGACTCACGACCACATTAATCGCGGAAGCAACTCTCTGACTGATTCGTATGCTAAGCACCACCAGAGACCAGGTCTTTCGATGAAAGGAAGAAAAGAGACGGGTCAGAACGTGGTCTGGCGCGCGAAATCAACGCGTTCGACGAAAAGCTGCTTCAGATTGAAGAGGAGCGGCTATGGGTTCAAGCAGTCGACTCACTCGGAAAACTAGTGCTGCTGCTGCCCCTGCAGTCAGAACGGTTCCGGCCAGGGTTCCAGCAGCGACGACGACGCAGAGAGAGAAAGGCGGAGGAGAAGCGGCCCGGATTCTGTGTGCGAAAGTATACATAGGAGAAGTGAAGCTAAGTAAGCTTCCTATGTACTCCTCGAGCTCCAGAATTAGCCCTGCTCGTACAAAGAGCAGGAAGTCTCCCGGCCAGCAAAGAGGAAGGCTCTTCAGGCGGCGCTGCTCTGCCGCTCCTCTTGAAGAGCGTTGAGGGACGTACGGTAGGAGATTGAAGATGGCGTTGATGATTAAGGCGACAAAAAGCTGGAAGACAGCGAGAGGGAATGAGACGGGAGTCAGTTGGGTCGCTCTGAGAGAGGAGGGGAGGGTTGAAGGCTCGAAGCAGGAACAGGTTGAGCTTTTCCTTTTGCTCCCTTCCTCCTTTCTCTTTCGCCCTTGAACGAGAGCCATCGAGATCGAGGTGGACTCACGTATTTGATTGTGAAGTGACGTCTCAGACGAGAGATGGTGAAGACTCCGAGGATTAAGACTGAGCTGGCGAGGGACAGGAAGTATAGCGTGTAAAACGGGCTCCTCAAGCTTCGGTCGTGCGAGCTCGTTGGGGGCAGAAGGATCATTGAGGACGGCTGTCCCTCGATCGGCGTCTTCCTTGGGCAGTGGGGGTAGAGAGGAGAGAGACGAGGAGTGGGTGCTGAGGACCTTTGCGGCCTGGAAACGTGCTGGTGGTTGGAGGACGAAGGTGAGACCGAAGAAGAAGAGGACGCCGATTCTGATCGAGAAGTAACGCAGCTCCGGCTCCAGGTCTCCGTTCGGAGCCAAAAAAAACTTTCCAAACACGAATATCCTGTTCTTTTCCATGTAGGGTTTTACCTCTTCGGCGAGAGAGGTGAGCAAGATTTTGGAGAGAGAGGGCGTTTCCCAAGGGAGAGAGGGACTTGCGCGACGCGTCCGTCGACCTCTCCTTCAGCTCAGCTTCGTTCCCCGAGATACCAACTTTTCTCTCTAATCGTAGATTCGACAAAACGATGAATCAATCAGCTTCGAGCATCTGCTGTAGGCTCAACTCTCCTTTCTCGTCGATCTCCTCCTCCCCTTCCTCCCTCCGTGAGCTCCCAACTCGCGCACCGCTCGAAACGACGTAGTCCCCTAAACTGCCTTCCTCCTTCGCTTCCATAGACCCGAGCTCCAAGTCCTCTCCCTTTCCCTCCTCGTAGACAAGCGCCGACGTCCGTTCTGCGGTCGGAAATTCGGAGGGAGGCCTCGGAGAGAGAAGGTCGGAGGGAGGGGAGCTGGTCGACAGGATGGGTCGAAGGATATGGAGGTACTCGAGAACGTCCTGGAGTGAAGAGGAAGATGAAAGAAGTTAGCAGGAGCCTTCGGGGAAAGAAGAGAAGAGGGAGAGAGAGAAGAAAGTCAACGCGACTCACTCGTTGGGAGGCGAACACGAGAGAAGCGGACAAGCCACCCGTGGCCTGGAATACCGATCTGGAGAGATGCAACGAAGGAGGAAGATAGGTGAAGGGAGAGATTTCAGCGAAAGCGTGAAGGAAACAAGAGATAAAGAACAGACCCACGCGGCGTTCCCCCGTTCTGCCGAAATCACAACAATCAAGAACGCCCAACCAGCTGCCAGCCAAGCTCCAAAGAGGATCACACGGATGGTGAAGGGCCGATCGAAGGTTGATGGCCGATAAGTCTCGAAGTCGGCGATCTGACGAGCGCGACGAATGGGAGAGGGAGGATGGATGGATTGAGTTGAGACGACTTTTGTCCGACGAAGGTAATAAACCAGAGTCCACACTGAAGAAGACAGAGTTCGTTAGCTCGAGAAAGGCGAAAAGAAAGGTGGAACTGCACTCACCCTCAAAGACGAGCGTCGTTGAAAGAAAGAAAAGGGAGACGGCGCGAGGAGCGATGTTTTGCGTGCGATTTACTGGAGTGATGATGTACGCCCAGACGGCGAGGTTGTTGCGTTGCGTGGACGTGGCGACGGAGATCCATGTAAAGACTCCAACGAAGGCGAGCCAAGGTACGGTGAGACACTGGAGGAAGGAAGGACGAGACAAGATCAGCTCGATTCGACGCGTCCAGCTGAGGGAGGTTGAAGAAAGGGGAACGTACGACCCAGTCGATGACAGCGGATACTCTGGGAGTCCTTTGGATGCTTAGAACGACGAGTGACCAGGTCTAGAAAGGAGACGAGTTTGAAGGTTGGATCAGGTCTTGGTAAGAAGGAGAGGAGAGAAGAGCCGAAGAGCGGCTCGTTCTTCGATCTCGCTTCCAGAGCTCGAGAGTAGAAAAGTACTCACTCTGAATACCAGAGCAGCAGCGCATCCTGCATTGACGACGGTTCCTGCGAGACAGCCGGCGGCAGCGACCACGCAGAGTGATTTTGAGGGGTGATTGGACGATTGAATCCTGAAGAGGGAAGGAAGGGACGGAAGTCAGCTCTCTGCTCTGCTCGAGTTCTCAAGCACCTTGAGCTCATCGTCTCCCTTTCGATCTCTTTATCTGCGATTCTTTACGAGCAAAAGCCGTCTAGGAAAGTATCCCCGGGTCGGTTGAGAACCAAACATCCAAACCTTCCCCCTTCTCGTTTGTGGTTCCCTTTGATGAACGCTCTTCGCTTCCTTACATAATCAAAAAAATGGTGAAAACGACTCACGCAAGGAGGTTGAAGATGGCGTTGAAGATCAGGGAGATGAACATCTGGGTTGATTACGAGAGGAAGTTAGCGTTGGATGATGCGGGCGAGGATAGTGAAGGAGGGAAGGAACGAGCGAGCTCAACTTCTCCTTCCTCCCTCAAACCTCCTCTTCTCTTCCTGCAGAGAGAAGACTGGAACTCACAGATTTGATGGTAAAATGTCGTGTTAAGCGACCGCTACTGAACACCGTCAGGATCGCGACTGAGCTCAGGAGAGAGACCCAGTAGAGAGTGAAATAGGGAATTCGAAGAAGTCGGTCCTCCTTTGTTTGGGGGAGAAAGATCAAGGCCATTCGACTGCTTGGGGTTCGACGAGAGTAGAGCTATGAGTAGGTGTGGATGGAAGAAAGATGAGTATGCGCTCCGAGCATTCCCTGGTGTTGGCGGCGAAAGAGTGTCGAGAGTCGAGAGTCGAGAGGGAAACAGAACAAGGAAGTAGTTGGGAGAAACAGGAACAAATTGACAGGCTTCGGCGAAACCCTCCCTTTGAAAGCTGTTCGATAGATTTAAGGTTTCCCCGAGAGAGTTGCTTTGGAAGTATAGGAAGTTGAGTGTTCTCATCATCCAAACAGCCTCAGGTGTTTCAAGCAGCCTCCCTCGATATTCCGAGAAACAGAGTCCTAATAAACGACGAAAGGAAGAGGCGTCTTCCCAACGCTCGTTCGGTTCGCGCTCCTACAGAGCTCTCCTCCACTGGGTCAAGAGCTCCTTACTCGGCGTCACTCGGACGATGAAGCTGCTCTTCACACGAATCAGGACCGACGCTTCTGCAGAGGGCTGTTGAAAAGATCCGACGGAAGACTCGATGACTGCTTTTCTTCCCAGTCCTGCTCTGCCCTTTCTTCCGAACCTTGGGCTTTCGAGACTTCGGTGCTTCTTTAATATGAATTGCCTTGTTCCAGCCCTCCGATCCTCCCTCATTGTCCGGCGAAGAGTGAGTCGCTCGTTGGCTCTGGCCCAGGCGCGTCGAGCGAGAGAGATGCCCACGCTCGGTCTTCCCTGCCCTGTCCTTCTCTCTCCTTGGAAATTGAGACGTAGACGTAACCCATCCACTTCTCGATCCTTCCTTCTCGAAAGATTTCCTTTTCTTCGCCCCTCCCCTGACTTTTTTTTTTTTTTTTTTTTTTTTCGACGCGTCTTCCTCGCTCTGCTTTCTTTCTCTCTTCGACTGCTAAAACCGCCGAACGAAGGGGAGGAGGGAATGATAGGCATGGAATGGTATCACTCGGACGGAAGGGTTCGATACTACTAGAACTAAACAGCACACAAAAGCAGAAACACACAAAAACACAGGTGAGAAAGGGAAAGGAACGCGAGGCAAAGAGATCGAAAGGAGATTGAAAGGTCCAGAGTTCGAGCGGTTTGAGGGTAGGGAGAGAAGAGATGGCTGAATACGGACGAAGAGCAACCCAAAAATTGAAAGAGATGAAAGAAAGAGAACGAGAAGGGAGAGAGAGAGAGAGAGAGAGAGAGAGAGAAATCTACCAGAACCTGGTCGTATCGAGCGGACGAGCATCTCGTTGTCGGAGCATGACTACGTTAGAGGTCAAGGATGAGAATCTAGACAGAAGAGGGCACAAACGTGGAAAGAAGATGAGATCAGCGAGAGGTAGGCGAGGGAGAGGGAGAGGAAGGTCGTGAGATGTTGAGCGACTCACCCATTCCCAATGAAAACCTCCGACCTCCTCATCAACTCCATGCTCACTCCCGTCCCCAGTTCCTTCATCCGCCAGGCGTCGACCCCGAGATCTCCTTCAAAGTAGACCCGTTCCCAGCCTCCTCCTCCTTCGGATTCTGGGAAAAGACGCGAACCGAGAGCAAGGAAGGGGATCAGCTTTTTCCGAACGTTTTCCTCGACGCCAATCTCTCCCACTGAGAGTCAAGCGAGCGAAGAAAAAAAAGGAAGATATCAAGAACTCACCAGCCTTCTCAAAAGCCTCCTTCCATCTCCTCCTCTCCCTCCACCCAGCCCCCGCCATCCCTCCAACGAACAACGTCCTCAACCTCGGATGTTCCCTTCTCAACCTCCCCGATCTCGCCAGCACGCGCTCGATGCTAGGCGAGCAGTGATCCAAGTATATGGTGTCTCTTCCGTGCTGGGAGAGGGCTGAGGAGATGGGTGGGAAGCGGTCGGAGAGGATGGGCGAGCGGGAGAAGGAGGTGAAGTTGGAGGTGGTGGAAGAGAAGAGTTCGCATTGGGAGGGAGGGAGCTGAGGGGTGTGGACGGCTGGGAGGAAGAAAGGATAGAAGGCAGAGAAGGGAAGGGGAGGGTTAGGTTTGGTTTGAGGAACAAGAGGAACGAGAGGAACGAGAAGAAGAGAGAGAAGAGAGAGGGAGGGAGGGAGGGAGAAAGGACGCGACGGCGAGGCGACTCCCAACGAAGGAAGAACCCAACGCGAACGAAGAGAGAGAAGAAAAAAAAAAAAAACTCGCCCAGCAACCCAACTAGCACCTCCGGTCTTTCCACTCCTCCCACCCTACCAGCTCCCCCATCCTCCGCCGCCCCACTTGCTCCCTTCTTCCCAAGCACCACTCCCGTCGGCCCAACCACCTTCTCCTTCATCCCAGCTCCAACCACCACCCCTCCTCCCGAAATCAACGACTCCACTGCCTTCTCCACTCCTTTCCCAATCCTCTCCCCCCATTTCCACCCCTTCACTCCCTCCGAGTTCTTCAAAACATCCCACAACTCCTCCTCCCCAACCACATCCCCTCCGTTCGCAAGCAAAAACTCCACCAGATCTCCCTTGATCTCAAGACACCTCTCGTCTCTCCAACTGTCCATAAACCCACCGAGAACCAACAACCTCTCGTCGAGTCCGACGTTGTCTCCCGGGCTGGGGAGAGGGACGAGTTCTCGACTTCCTTTGGTCCATTTCCCTTCGGCGAGTTCTTTTTCCCAGACGAGATGGGTGTGGGTCGGGGTTTGGAGACCTAGAACGACTCGCTCGGATTCGGGGCAGAGACGGTCGTAGTGCTCTTGGGAGATCGTTCCAGGGGACGAGGAGGAGGGACCGTTGTTGTTGTTGTTGTTGTTGTTGGAAGAGGGAGTGGTGGGAGGGGAGAGGAAGTGATGGAGGAAAGCTGTGAAGGGGATGGAAGGGAGTCGGGAGGAGAAGACGGAGAAGGGGGAGGAGCCGGGAGGTAAGACGTAAGGTTGGAAGACGTAGGTTCGAGGCCGGGAGAGGTAGGTAGAGGTCGCGAGGTGATGCTGGACGAGGTGGGGAAGGATTTGGGCTGGAGTAGATGGGGCAGGGAGATTGAGAAGAGAAGATAAAGAAAAGGAACGAGAAGTTAGATAGGGTTTGAGACGACGTGTCGGAGGAGCGAGAGGAGATTGGAGGGCTGGGAACAAAGGGGAGGAGGGAGGGAAGGGAAAAGCTTATACTCACAGTTGATGCAGGTGTTTTTACTATAGCAAAAGGGAACCAGAAGGCCCAAGAGGTAAGCGAGCTGTCCAAGAGAGAAGTGAGACGCGTCGTCGAGGAACCGGAAGACACGCCTCTTTTGGCGAGCTCGCAGAGAAAGGAAAGGGATTGCTTACGGATTCGTTTGCATCATCAACAGTCTTAGACTCTTCTTGTTCTCTGCATGCAGCTTGCCTAGAGCGTGTTCTCGATTCCATTCGGTCTTGTAGTTTGGAGGGAACGGAGGTCGAGGAGGGAAGAGGCAGAGTAGGATGAAGCCGAGGAGGACGAGGACGAGGGCTGTTCGTCGAGGGACGGCAGAGGAGGAGGAGGAGGCTGCGGATCCAAAGAAGGACGAGGAAGATTTTCTTCGTGCTGATTTGAGAGAGGGAGAGAGAGCCGGGAGGGGGAGTCCGAAAGAGCCAGACGAGGATTTCGTTCGAGGAGAGGTCGAGGGGAGGAGGGTCGACATTGGGTCGGAAGCGAGCTGCAAGGAAACGGGGAAGACACGAGGTGAGTGGGAGTTATGTACGTCCTGGGAGGATGTATACGAGACGGAGAGATATTCCTGCTACTCACGAGAGAGACAGGGAGTCTGGATGGGAAGGGAGAAGTGAGAGAGAGAGAGAAGGAAGGAAGGAGGAGGAGAGCTCGCTGGCTCGATCTGCCCTGATTCAGATCGAGCAAAGGTCAGCTTTGTTCTTCATACGACAGATGAGTCGAGGCAGACGTACAGAGCGGTGGGCGTCTCTGGTCGAGAAAGTGAGAGAACGGGAACGGAGGGGAAGGAGGACGTTGGGAGGGAGTTGAGGCAGGAAACCACCAACCTTCGTTAATCTTCCGAATTCCGACCTCCTTCGGGTCGGTCGATCCTTTTCGACAGCTGATCGAGACAGACCCGGCGCTCTCAAGGGTCTGTTTGGTAAAGTCTTCACTAGGGTCCACTCCAACTTCTTTGAACGGAGAATTGGGGAGGTAGGAGACGGACTAGGCAGCTTTTTTTCCCTCTCCTTGCAGTCGTTCTTTCGAGAGCTACGACGCGCCTCTTTGCTCTCGATGAGAGATTACTCTTTATTAGCTTCGATCACTCCCTTTACTTCGCGGCCCGCACACACGCACAACACGCACGTCGGACACCCCCTTCCATGGCCCTTATAGAAGGAAAGATAATGGAAAGCCAAAGCAGCAAGAAACGAAAAGCTCAACGTCATTTGGTTCTGTTCTCTCCGACTCCCTCCCTTCTCTCTCCCTCTTCTCTATCTCTCACTGCCCCACCCCCATCTCCTTCTTTCCTCCCAGATATGTCCAAAGACTCCACCTCCTCAACCTACGCACCCAACACTTCGCCAGGTCTCTCTTCTTCCCTCTCTCAACTTCACGTCGTCGTCGCTTCCCCCTCCTCCATCAACCCACCCTCTCCTCCCTCCATCGCCTCCACCTCCACCGTCCTTCCAGACACACCTCCTACAGATCCAGGTCATCCTCCTACCTTGCCCCCGGGATCAGCTCTACCTATACCCCTCAGTCCTTCAGGTGAGGAAATCCTTCTATCTTCTCACTTCCTCGACGTCGGGGCTGAGCTGATCATGACGTTCCTCTCCCTCTTTCTCTTTCTCCTTCCCTTTTCCTTTCCCTTCATCCCCTCTACTGCCATTTCGTGCGTGCTACAGTCTCAGATCCAGACGTCCAACTTCGAAGATACAGCAGGGATCTCGCACAGTCGTTGCTGGGAGGGCTTCCCGTCGAGACGAGAAAGGGAGTCGAGGCTTCGCTGGTAGCTAGGAAGAAGGACGTTTGAGAAGGATTATGTTCTCCTATCGTGAGTCCGAAGATATTTTATCCACTTGCTCAACTGGACGAGGGCTGGTTCTAGGTGTGTAGAAACTAACGAGACCTTTTCTCTCGCTCCTCTTCCCGGCCCTTCGTCGTCGTTTGTGCGGCTCGTCTTGTCTCAGTCGTTCTCCGCGATTCTTCCACACCCAACCAACCCACTTAATAATCACCTAGGTCGCCATCTCGACTCCTGTCCCTCTTCTCAGTATATCTTCTTCCTCTCTCGCTCACTCTCTCCGTCAGAGGTTCGTTCTCTCTAATCTCTCTCTTCCCTCGTCCCCCTCCTTCTCAAAAGCTCACACGTCCATCTCATATCCCACCCTCCATCCCCACTTCGATCCTTCTATCTCTCTGTATCTCTCGGCAAACGCCCTTGATCCTTCTCTAAACAGCTGTCAACCAAATATCATCCAAGTTCCCCCTCCTCCCTTCGATCCCTCTCAGTCTCAAAGGACGGCAAACCCCCCCCGAGTCCCAAAGAACGACGTGACCGACCCTCGTGTTAATGATGCTCTTGCTCTCTCTCTCTCTCTTCCTCAACTTTCGTGAGTCTTTTTTCCCTCGAAGGGGTGGCAGGAGGAGGGTGGAGAAATGAAGTTCGAACCGGTTCTCTTTCTCTTTCGGCGCCCGCCATGATCTCGATTGAGCTCAGCTCGCGGCCTGGATTTTGGAACCGTCGTGGAGACCAAAGCCGGAGGATTGGGGATGGGGGGTTGGTTCTTCGTTCGGAAGCGAAATGGAGAAAGTAAACTGACGCGCCTCCCCTTTTTCTTTTCCTTCCTTCTTCTCCTTCTTTCTTCTTCTCGGTCAGATTTATACATCTCCGGGGACCTCTCCACTTATTACTCCTTGCTCTCTTCTCTCCTCTCCCTCCGTCCTTTGCCCCCCTTTCAGCGAGACCGACGGTCAACTCGACGCGTCTCGGTCGATCATACGTTGACTGACTTTTATACTCTCTCTCTCTGCTGCTTCTTCTGTACAGTACTGTATCCCTAGATTTCTTTTCATCTTCATTCTAATTTGTAGAGATGCCATACGCCTATGTCCATGAGACCCGAACCCCTGAGGAAAAGAAGAGGAAAGAAAGGAACAGAGGCAAAGAGGGAGGGATCAGGAGCGGGGGCTGGAAATGACGAGTTCTGTCCTTTTTTGTTCTGCTAAGGAGGGATACGACAAGGAGGACGGGTACATTTCTTTTTTGGGTCCAGATGATGAGCAGATGAGAAGAAATCAGGGACATGGAAAGATAAGACGGGATGGGAAGAGAGAGAAGCGACGACGCGCCGAGTTCTGTTCCCTCCGCATCCTCTCTTTCTCCGACTCAGCATTCACTCGCTGACTCAAGTACAGTCCCCAGTGAGCTTAGCATACTCTCGTCAGTAGTAGAGAAAAAGTGAAGTATGCATACCAGCTTCATCGAGCAAATAAGGACCTATCTTCAATCAATCAACCTATTTCCTCCCTCCCTCCCTCCTCCCTCCTCCCACCTCCCATCCCGCTCACTTCTTCTCAATCTCGGCCTTAGCATCAACGTAAGCCTTCTTCCCCTCGGTCTTGAGATCGTTCACAGCCTTCTCTCCATCGAGGAAAACGTTCGAAGCTGATTTCTCCGCGTCCTTTGCGAGGTTTTGGACGGGGTGGTCGTTGGTGTTTGGGAGGGAGGGGTCTCGGTTGATTTCGTCCTCTGTTGATTTGGAGAAGGCGACGTAGAAGAAGAGAATGGGTCAGGGAAAGTGGAAGAGAGAGAGGGAGGGTGGAAGAAGAGAGAGAGAAGGTGAGAGGGCGGGGGCGATGAACGAATGAAACGATTGAGACGGCACTCACTGGCAGTGGCAGCGGCATCAGCTACGGTAGCTCGAGCACTCTGAAGGAGCTCTGAAGCTTTCTTGGAAACGGAGTCGACGGTTTCGGCTGCGAAGAGAGAAGAGAAAAAGTCAGTGAAAGCTCAAGCTCGCCTTTCAGCCCCATCTCCTCCTCCACCTCCGTTTCTTTGTCCAGACCTCTCCTTCCGTCCAAAAAATCGAAGACGAGATCCCTACTCACAGACAGTCTCCGAAACAGTCTTCTCTCCAATGGGCCTGTTGTTTTGAATGGCAGAAACAGGGGAGATGGAGAAGAGTCGAGCGGAGGAGGTGGGTCGAGCAGCGAGAACGGATCGTCGAGCGATGAGGGAGAAGACCATGGCTGAGGAGTTTGAAGGTGGTTGGAGAGGTGGTTGATGTAGTTTGGTTGAGGTGGTGAAGCTAAGTTGGACGTTGATGTGGTTGGGGAGAGGAGGAGGGAAGAGAAAGCAGAAAGTGCTGAGACCGGCGAGTGGGTGAATCGTGACGTCGTCGAGAGTCGTCGAGGAGCTGGAAGAGGCGGAAACGATATGAGAAGTAAAATATTTTCTAACGTGTTAGAGGATCCACTCAGAAGGTCGAGTTTGTGGAGGACTTCAGTGTGACGGAGAAGAAAGGGTAAAGAGTGAAGATGAAAAGGAGGTCTTGAATCGATCTCGCGTCGCTCGGCTTTTTGACCTCTTGTCTCTAGCACACGACTGTTGCTACACAACATGAATATCAAAAAAATCAATCTAGATCTCGGAACTCTTCTCGCGCGTTCTCTCCGAACCTGGCTCTCCCAGCGCGACTCCTGCCTCCTTCTCCGTCGAGCCTAACGTCTTCCTCTCCCCCCAATCAAGCTTCTTCTTCAGATACAGCGCCACCCAAGTGAGAGCGAGTAGCACAGGGACTTCAACGAGTGGTCCAATCGTAGCGGCGAGAGCTTGATCCGAATCGACTCCGTAGACAGCGCTGAAGGACGAAGCGAAGAAGAAAAGTAGGAGACGATCAGCGACGCGTCGGAAGGAAGGAAAGGAACAGAGAAAGCCGCCCTTCGAGAGCCCGAGAGAGAAAGAGTGAGAGCCACTTACATGCAGACAGCAATGGCAAGCTCGAAATTGTTCGAAGCAGCGGTGAAGGATTGTACGACGGCCAGCTCGTATGAGCCTCCCCACTTGTCTCCTCCGTTCCTCGTTCCAAACCACCATACACCGAAGAAGGTTCCGCTCCACATGACGCAGAAGTAGACCACCACTAAAAAGGAGGGATCGGAGTCTCGTGGTTAGCTCTCTCGGATTCTCATCTCTCACTCTCTTCTCTTTCCCCGTTTGCGCGACTCAGAACTTACTCGGCACGAAGACCCTGAACGTCGGACCCAGGTTATCGAGAATCCTAGTAGCCTGCTCGGCGAAGATGATGATGATGATGTAGAGGAGACCGATGAGGGACCAGGGAGCGAACCAGGGGAGGAAGTGAGTTTGGAATTTCGCTGGACCGAGGAGACGACGGAAGACGACTCGGGTCACGAAGCCTGCTACGAGGGGGATTCCGAGGTACTGGAAGAGAAATCAGAGGAAAATATAAATGCTCAGATGGTGGTAAAAGCAAGGAGGGGGAGAAGAAGGAGAGAAGAACGCACGATTACGACGGCGAGCGCGGTGTTTCCATAATCAAGCCGGAGACTTTCCTCTCCTCCTATCACGTTGACGAAGAGCAGCGACATGGGCGAGTATAGGATGATCTGAAGAATCGAGTTGATGATGACCAGGACGGCACAGTAGTCTCCGTCTCCTCCAGCGAGGTGGTTCCAGATCTGAGGAAGAGAGGAGAGCGAGGACGCGTCGAGGATCGTCAGTCGAGACCTCTCGGATCACAAAAGCTAAGAAAAGCTCACCATGACCATCGCGATACACCTAGCAAGTCCAACCATGATCACTCCGGTTCGGTAGGTGGGCAGATCAGGGAGAGTAGCCCAGGCGATGGCGAGCATGACCTGAGGGCAAAGAAAGAAAGGAGGAGAGGTGAGTTCTTCGTTTTCGACCTTCGATGGGAAAACGAGAACGATGGTCAAGAGACTCACGAAAGGTGCAACGATCCAGTTCAGAACGAGTGAGATGGCGATCTGGTACCACATCTTCTTGGTCTTGAAAACCTGAGGAAGCTTCTCGTATTGAACTGACCGCGACAAAGGCGAGAACGGACAGAGAATCAGCCAGCAGATCGTCCCTTCACGGGGAGTGACCGTACTGCAAGCCTGATGAAGAAGCGTACCTTTGGTCAAGATTGGCCACATCATAACGAGAAGTCCGACGACGAGAGCTACGAAGAGGGGAAGGAGACAGAAAGGTTTAGCTTTCGAACGAGCTCCAGGGAGGAGCTCTCGACGAACGTGGTGGAAACGAAGACTCACGTATAGAGACTCCTTTCAAGGTCGATCCGTTAAGAACAGCGTTAACGTTGGGAGCGAATTTGCCGATGCTGAATGAGAATGCCGGAGAGGGGAGGGAGGTCAGCTTCTTGAGGCAAAAGAACAAGGAGAGGGTCAGATCGAGGAATTGCTTGCACGACGCCGAGAATCATAGCGAGCAGAACAAAGACGGCGAGGAAACGATCCAAGAAGCTGAGACCCTTGAGGAGCGCTGAGAGACAGAGGGAAGCGTGATCAAAAAGTCAGAGGGGAGGAGAGAGAACGAGAGCTTGAGGGAAGAGTGCAGAGAGCAAGGAAGGAGGTCGAAGCTCACCTTTCGTCGTGGTTCCTTCTCCACTCTCTCCCTCTCCTCCTCGATGTTCGAGGGTCGTTGTGTCCGACATTTTGGTAGACAAGGATGAGGTACTGGGCGTGAGGAGGGTTGAGGCGAAGACTGAGAGGGTGGGGGTTGGGGTGTATGTGTGAAGAAAGAAGGAAGCGAAGGAGAAAACGATTTCGAGGGCGACTTTGACGACTTTGAAGTTCAACTGTTTGAAGAAGTTCGTCAAATCTATACAGAGAAAGGGGAGAGCGGCCTTCGATGTAGAGCCCTCTGGGATGTAGGACGGAAAAGACGAAACCGGAACTGGTAGGAACTGGTAGGACTCTGGTAAGACAGGACGCGTCGCGAAAAGTCACATCGAGTGGACGGCAAGATCTTCTTTCCGGTTCCCAACAAGCTCCTTCGCGTATAAAAGATCCAGCAATATGGTTGTCTCGAGACTTCCCCGACAGCGGAGAACTCTACCAGAAGGAAAGGAGGGGAGAACGCGACAAGGGCTCAGCGGCTTGACCCTTTCCACTCTCCTTCAAAACCTCTTTTCACCGTCTTCTTCTTCCTTCCCCCATCTCCTCCCCCTCCTCCGTCTGTTCCCTTTCTCTCTCTCTTCCTCTCTCTCTCTCCATACCATGTCGGACCCCACTTCCTCTCTCCCCCCCCCTACATCTCTCCCCTCCCCTCCATCACTCCCTGCTCTCGAACGCACCAACACTCTCGCCCTCCTCCTTCCTCACCCTTTCCTCTTCCATCCTCCGATCCTCTCCCTTCTTCGCTCCCACTACGAAACCTTCGGATCCATCCACAACTGGGCTCCCATTCGTGCCTTCGGAAGGGTCATCATCGTTTACGACGAGGAGGAGTCGGCCATGAGAGCAAAGAGGGAAGGAGATCATCTCGAGATCGGAGGGGAGGAGGAAGGAGGTTCTGTTGCTGCCAGCATGGAAGGAAGTCGTCTTCCCGAGGGAACCCACTTTCCTGGAAAACAAGATGGCCTGGAGAAGCATCCCAGGTGAGCACCCCTTCCCTTTTCTGGATCGATTCGAGGTCAAAAATCTGCCCTCGACGAACCTTCTTTTCTCCTTTGCTGACCTTCCCTCCCTCCTTCTTCCCTTCCATCCTCCTTCCAGACTCACCCTTCGACTCTACCTCGCCGCTCCCACCATCCTCGACGCCTCCACCGACCACCTCGAACCTCCTCCCATCACGAAAAACTTCCTCATCTCCCCTCCTGGCTCTCCACCCGAAGGCTGGGAACACATCCTCGAAGACCCTCCAAACTCCAACACCCTCGCCGCCGACCTCACTCGAGCGCTCGAAGCTCTCGCTTTCCAGGCTCCTCGTCGTGGAGAGAAGACCACCATCATTGAGGATGTTCAGGAAGGAGGTCCCTCCGTCACCGTTCAGGACATGACTCCTGACATCCAGGTTGACGACGACAACGAGGATCAGCTCAACGCCGTTCCCGATGAGATCTTCGAGAGCGCGGAGGGCCATCAGCAGGCTGTCAAGATCAGTCAGGTCAAGGCGACGATGGACAGCATGGGAGGAGGTGATAGAACTCCTGGAGGTTCGATGTTCGGTGGCTACGCAGATGCTTTCGCCGTCGGAGGGAAGATCGTCCCCACTGCCATGCCTCCTAGATCTGGTTGAGCTCTCTGTATTACGACTTTTACGACCCTTTATGACCTGTAATTATCTTATTTCCTTTCTCCCTCTTCGTTCTTTCTCCTTTCCCCGAACCCTCGCTGACCTCCCTTTTATCTTTCCTCCTTTCAGCTCTTCGCTTACGCCTCTCAAAGATGCATGATCTCAACGACCCCATCCTTCTCTTTCTCTCCGTTGCTCGCCCATCCGTCTACCAAACCTTCCAGCGAGCTCAACCTACCTTCGCCATCCTCTTCAACACGTGAGTCTTTCTTCTCCTTCCCTCTTCTCTTCGTCTCGACCCACCTCCTCCACCTTCCATCCACTCGACAACCACCAACAACCCACTCTTACAATGATGACACTATATCAGACCTGTGCTTACTGCCGAAAGGCGATGGGGATGTGATCAAGCTTTCAAACGGCGTTTCTGAAACCCCCTCCAATCCTCCCACACTCTCTCGTTCTCGGTTCCCTTGCACTCGAAGTTCGATACTGACTCCTTCCTCTCTTCTTTTCGTTGGATGTTCAGATCAGTCGTCCGATCAATACTTGGACTCTCTCTCACGAACTGTCGTTCTCCTGCTGTTCGAGGACATCTTCGTCTCTGCTTGGATTTCGTCCTTCGTCGCCTCGCTCGTTCTTTCTTCGTAGCTTCAGCCTGGTCGCTCGTGCTCTGGATCCATGCTCTACTTTCCGTACTACCCTCTTTCTTCTATCCGAAGGATTATATCCTGCGACGAAAGCGCTATAGTAGACTGGAAAGAATCAGCAAACTGGCGAGGGAAAGATCGAGCCTTCGGCGCCTGCCTTTCTTCCTCAGCCCTCTGGGAACGAGTGAGCAAATCTTCCTTCCTCTCGTCGTTACATTGGCAGAGTCTCTTCCCTTCCCTCTTTCTTCGGGTGATGTTTTCGCTCTCCATAAGGCTCCGGAGTCCGAATATCTACTCAAGCTCAGTTGAAGAAGCTCAAGTTTTCAGGGGTCGCCCTCGACGCGTCGAGCTTTCCTGTTCTCTCTCCGATTTTCGAATCAGTTCTTCAGATCTGACAGCACTCTCACATAATGTGCCGTTCGCGGATGTATCTACTATCTCTCTGAGAGGAGCGGAGAAAGAAGTCGAGCCTCAGAGCGCTCGAGCAGCTGTGCTGTCACGCTTCGACTTTTTTCCAAAGTCGTTGACCTCGCTCTCCCTTGCTTCCCTTCCCTTCCTCTCACCATCACCTCCCCTACAGGTTCGTTTTCTCTTGCCTCTTGCCCTTTTTCTTCCTCGGCTTTCGAATGACTCGTCTAGGCGAAGGTTTTCGTCCACAAAGCTGACCATCTGTGCTCTTTCCCCTTTACAGTTCCCTTTCCTTTCCTCCTTCCCTTCCGTTTCCTTGAGCCATCTCCCTTCGCATGGCTGGACTCTCACTTCTCGACTGGTTAGTCTTCCTCATCAATCTCCTTTTCGACCAACTTCTCTTGCAAGAGGGAGTGCTCAAGGGCTGTTGAGGTCGCGTCGTGACCTCGCTCGTCTTTGTTCCCTCTCCTTCCCTTCCTGATGATTCACACCAATTCATAGTTCAATCAGACCTCCTACTAGAGGAATGCTGAGCACTATCATCAACGATATTAGTCTATCGCCCCTATCTGATCCTATACAAGCTCCAACAACTTTCCGCGACGTCTCCCTCCATCGACTCGAAGCTGACTCCCTCTTCTCCCCTTTCTTCCTCGTCGCATCAGATCTTCATTTCAGCCTTCTTCGTCTCACCCTTCTATCCATTTGACCTCTCGGAGGTGGTCGCTTGTCACTTCGGAGGCAGGGAAACCCTGCTTCGAACAGCAACCCTGATCCTCGACATCCCTCCCCTCCTTACTTCTACTTTCCTTCAATGCACATGATTCTTTCCTACTCATTATCATCTTCTTTCTCGCAAGCCATCTGAGGACGATACTTCCGAGCCCTCAACTTGCGGGAACCTGCCAACTCTGGCCGAGGCAAGCTTTCTCCTCGTTCGCGTCCAGCTTGAATCTCGAAGGTTTAGATTTTGAGCAAGGCCTCGAGCCTCCGTGTTCATATCGTACCGCGATCTCCCTATTTTGAGTAGTATACCGCTTGTGTGGATAATCGTAAAGAGACACTTTCTCGCTGGAGGAGAAGGAAAGACGACGAGGCGACGCGTGCGTCGTGACCTAATCGCTCACGACTCGTGCATCTTCGACCTTTTTGTATAACAATTGCACCGCAATGAATTTGATAGATAGCAACATTCTTCGTCAAAAGGTCGGCCCTACTCGGTCCAGAAACCCTGCGACGTGAGTCGCTGACCTTGAGAAGCGCCACGACGCTTCGCGATTGTTCCCCTTCCTCGTGGGCCAGGTCAGGTTTCACTTACTTTTCCGCTTCAGCACTGAGAACGTGGGTTTACATTTACTCCCTTGAGACCTCTGGCGCATGCCCAGGAAAGGAAGAATACCGCGATCGCCCACGCCTCCCTTGTTTCTCGTCTTCCGAGTTTCGCTTCCTCCCTTTCTTCAACCATGGGGTCCCCGAGCGCTTTCCTCTCTCAACCACCCTACCGTCTTTCTCTCTCTCTCTCATTTCAGTTCCAATACTGCTCAGTAGGCGATGGGGTCCTTCTCGAGACTGGGAATCTGGGGACAAGGAGCAGATGAGCTGCAAGGTGAGCTCTTGATGAACTCGCTGTCTCGGATTTCTTCCTACTGATCATCTTCTGCCCTTGTCTCGACCTTTCATTGTTCGGAGAAGACATAGGATCCTACATCGACTTCCCACTTCTTCCCCCGAACCCAACTTCGCCCTTCCCCCCCAGAAGGATCCTCATCACTCCTCTTCAACAACCCTGACTTCCACGGTTCCGCCTTCCTCCCGTTCTCCTCCTCCTCCCTTCTCCCTCCCTCTACCCATCTCAATCGTAGAGCCATCTCCATCTCATCGACACGAGCGAACCAAATCCAGCTCTTCACCCAACCTCCGTTCGCCTACACTATCACCAACTTCCCTGCTGCATCGATTCCAACCTCCCCCGCCAATCCCCCTGAGACTTCAGAACTCCTCCCTCATTCATTCTCCCGACTCCCCCTTCCACGCTCGATCCTTCCCCCCCCACCTCATCCCTCTTCCAGCTCTACCATCCTCCAACCCCGTTCGTCCGGCTCTAGGAAAGCGAGGCACCTCGTGCGGAAACAACAGCGCGAACAGTTCAACCTTCGGCGAGTCGTCGTCGACGTCAACAACCTCAGGATCAAGCTTTCACACCTACTCCTCCACCACTTCAGCCTCGTCGTGGTCGAGCTCCATGGACGTAGCTGGCCTTGGAGCATGGGAGGCGAAGAGAGCGAGCCGGGGCTGCAGGAGTCTCGGGGGACTTGGGGAGGGAGGAGGAGAGGGAGGATAGGGCGGGTCGGTCGAGATGGGTAGGAAGAGAAGTCAAGAAAAGGAAAGGAGCTAGGAAGACTTCGGAGTGGATAAGGATAGTCTACTTGGGCTGATGGAGAGAGGTCGAGGTCGTAGCGATTGAACGGTGGGAAGGGGAAGAGGAAAGTCGTCGAGATCGTTGCGGAGTCCGACGCGTTAAGGAGTTTTTTTTTTTTTTTTTTCCGATTTGGCTTTGCTTTCTTGCTGGTGTTATCTCTCCAGCTCCCTCTCAGAAGTCGTATATTTATCTTAGTCTTTCTCTCTGAAGGAGCTGAGGACGGGAGCACAGGAGGAAGTGTTGGTTTCAGGTCGGTTCTTTCGGTTCGCGTTTCTTTTCTCCTCTGCTGCCACATCAGTTCTGTGTTTGTTGTTCCTCGTCTTGGGTTTTAGGTCAACTTCCTTGTGTTGTTTCGGTCGTACTGTAATGTTGTCTGCTTTACCCTGAATTTTTGAGAAAGCGAAGTGGCGAGTTGAGGCAAACTTGACGTTGCAGTCGAGTTTTCTTGCAACACGTTGCGGGTGATGAATCTGAGGAGAGCAGACTTTAGGAACAACGAGCATGGATATAGCCGTCGCTACCGAGAGTCAAAACGGAATCGGCGAGGGCGTGTCGAGGACCAAGATCTAGTTTTTGCTCTCGACGCATCTCCGTCTTCCCTCTCACAATAGATCGTCCCCTCCCCCCCCCCTCACCTCTCATAGTCTACCGACCCTATTCTCTCACCGTTCACACCATCCTATACGCATGTATCTTTCCTTCTTCCTTCCTGCACTCCCAAACCTCGCCCGACGCGTCGCGCGTCGTTCGATTTCTCTTTCGTCTCTCCTTTCGATCCTGCTTCAAAAACGAGAAGGAAAAAAATAGGATGCGTATCCCAAATGGGGAAAGAGAGAAATAAAAGAAAGAAAACCTAGTGGAGTGAAGTGTGTGCTACGTGGGAGAGAGAGAAAGAGGAAGTACGCGAGGGAAGCGAGAAAAGAAGATCGTAAAGAGGCGGGAGCGAAGGTTGAGAAGGGGAATCAATCGAGAGGGAGGGAAACCAAATGCAAAAAGAGAACGGGAGAGAGAGAAAGACCGAGGGGAAACAAGCCAACAGGTAGAGAAAGAAATGCAAAAGAAAAGAAAGACAAAACCGTTAACGAGCGACCGAGAGATGGTTGTTTTTCCTCACAGCTCCTCCTCCTCCATCCCCATCCCGACGTCCCCTCCTCCATGCGCCTGCTGATGACCAGGAGGCAATTCGCCCACCCTCCTATTAACCAACCATCCCACCTCCTGAACCCATCGATCCCTCACCACTCCCATCTCACTCTTCATCCTCCCCTCCAACCCTCCTCCTCCTCCAACCTTCCCTCCTCCCTTGGAAGCCAAAGAGTCCAGCTCCCTGATCCACCCGTCCGCCACGCCCGCACCAACCATTCCACCGCTCTGGTTCACGAGACGATCGACCGAGGCGATCCAGCGCAGCCATTCCTCTGCGATGCGAGGCCAGAGGAGGTCGAGCGAAGAGAGGGGAGGGCAAGGGAGGGTTGAGGAGAGCCGAAGAAGGAGGGTGGTGATGGCTTGGAGGTAAGGGAAGGTGGTAGTTGGGTGGTGTGGCGTCGGAGTTGTGGTGAAGTAGGGGAGATGGGATTGGATCTGGGGGTGTGAGGTAAGGTGAGGAAGAGGAAGAGGAAGAGGAAGGAAGAGGTGAGGTGGGTGAGCTCGGTCTTCGGGTGGAGAGGAAGAGGAGAAGAGTCGAACTCACAAGGCTGGCCAGCTCTCCTACGGGTCCTTGAATCCTTCCCAGCACATAGTTCTCACTCACTCCTCCTCCTGCTCCGCCGAAAATACTGCCGCCTCGCGATGAAGCCGACGTCGAGTGGACGGGAGACCATCCAAAGGGAACCGCGACTCTTATCTTCTCATCCGCTAGACGGAGAGCTTCGAGAGCTGCGGAGAGAGACGGGGTGGGGATGAGGGAGAGGAGGGTTGATTTGAGGTCGGGGTGGAGGGTGACGAGCGAGGTCAAGATCGGGAGGAGGGAGGTGGAGGGAAGAAGGGCTGGAGGTCAAAGGAGAAGGAGAGGGAGGCGAGGTCAGTTTCAACGAACCTCGGAAGCTTCCTTGGAGTCAAATTTGATGCGTCAAAAAAGAGAGATTAGACTGACCTAGGAGTACTCCTACGTCGACTCCATCTTCTGAACGTTGTTTCGTTGGAGAAGAGGGAGCAGCGTCGAGTTTGGTTGATTCCGTCTGATCGACTCTGCTCTTCTTCCCTCCTCCTCCTCTCCTGATGACTCTACCAGCAATCTGTCTCTCCCCTACTGCGCCTCCTCTTACAGCCTCCTCCCCATGTCCTCCCATATCTGAGTCCTCTTCGTCGTCGTCGTCGTCGTCGTCTTCTCTCCCTCTCCTCTTTGAGGAAGTTGACGTGGAAGCTGACTTCCTCTTGAGCTGGGAAGGAGCCGGCTGGAGTCCGTACGAGGTAGAAACGGGAGCTCCAAAGACGGAAGGGGAGGGATGTTGGTATGCTCGTCCGAACGAGGAGGACGGCGTTGTCGGTTGATTGGTACGACGGAGAGGACTGCCGAACGAGGAAGGAGAGTGAAGAGGGGAGGAGGGAGAAGAAGTCGAGCCGATTCCTCCGCCGAATCCAAAGCCAAACGGAGAAGGGTTCGATGGCCGTGGAGGGAAAGATAAAGGGAAGACGTTGGCCATCGTAGAGGGTGTGGTGCAGAGGAAAAGAAGGGGTTGTGAGGGAAAGATGAGGGTTGGAGGAAGGGAAGCAACCAACGAAGTTGAGCTAGAGTTCGCTTCTTTGGGATTCGAAAGGCAGTGACGAGGTTTTGTCGGTCATTTTGTTTTCTGTTCTCGGATTACTGGTCGTTGGAGATAGACTCTGCTTGAATCCGCAGGCGCCAAAATATACAGCGGCCCAAACGAAGCGAGGCTTCAGGGAGAGAGGGACGGAGGAACAGAGCTCAACACTCGTCGCGAGTCTCCTCTCAACTCCTTCGACCTTCCTCCCTTCCCTTTCGCCGTTTCGACTAGAAAAATGATCCAGAAATACCATGTCAGGTAGCACCGCAAGCCTTACCTTGGTCACTTAGCTACAACAGTACGTCGTATGACGCCTTGGAGTCTAAAAGGAATCCGTCGTCTGACTAGATATCTGGCCCTATCTTCGCGTCTTCCTCTCCTTCGTCCCCCTCGCAGAGAACCTCTTCACTCCCCCTTCCTTATATGACCGCAAGCGCGAATTGAGTACAACAGATTACAACCTAAGAAACCCATCCCATCCCTCCCTCCCTCTCCCTGACTCTCGCTCTCTCTCCCGTCTCTCATCCACTCCTCCAACCCCTCCCCAACCCCAGTCCCCCTAGCACCAAACACGCCGCAAACAAGTAAAACACTGTTCCCTCCCCTTCCCTCCTCGTCGGATCCTCGGGCGTCGGGTTGGGAGAGGAGAGAGCGAGTCGAACGGGGAGGAAGAGGGCTCCGATGGCTAGATTGGACAGGAAGTTGACGAGAAGGGAGAGGGAGGAGAGAGAGGAACGGGCAGGAGGAGGGACCAGTTCGGATACTGTGGGAGGAAGGAGGTGAGGAAAGAAGCGGAGGTTGCGTTGAGGTTGGGAGAGAGAATTATGACTGAGGGAAAGGAGAGGGAGAGGGAAACGAACTGATGATGAAGGGGACGGGTCCTAATCCTATGGCAAAGGATCCAACCTATGAAAAAAGTCACAGAAAGAAATGAAACCCGATCGATCAGCTCACCTCGTCGCGTTCTCCCTCTTTCTCTTCCCGTCGGACTCACAAACCCAAACACTCCAACCGCACTCAACCCGTTCTTCCCAGCATTCAACCCCCAGCCTAGCATAAAGCTCGCGCCTCCCATCCCAGCGATGCTTCCCAACAGCAGCGTCCTCCTGCCCAGGCGTTCCACGAGGTAGACGGCAGGAAAGGTCATGAGGAAGTTGAAGACGGTGAGGTAGAGGGCGATCAAGGGAGCGTTGGTGGGCATAAGAGGAGTGAGGATTGAGACGGAGAAGAAGAATACTGCGTTGATGCCTGAGAGAAAGAAAAAAAAGAAGCGAAAGTGAGGTTGGGAGTAGGAGAGAGGGGTGAAAGGACTGGATGGAGGAGAAGAGCGAGCTCACCGCTAAACTGCTGAAGAAGCATTGCCCCCAAGCAACACAGCACTCCTCTCCTGATATCTTGATCTACCAAGACCTCCCATACACCCATGGGCTTCTCTCCTCCTGAGCCACCACTTCCTACGAGTTCCTCCTCAGCCTCCGCTCGTCTCGCGCGCGACCGCTCGTCGTCTTCCTCGTCTTCTCGTCCGTGACCGAGCAACCCCTCCTCCTCGACAGTTCGGCTGTGTAGCTTAGGCGAGTGAGAGGATGATAAAACGATACGAGGGGAATCGGGGGAGGGTACGAGGGGGGAGAGGAGGAGTTGGAAGAAGCAGACGAGGGAGGAGAGGAAAGGGATGTAGCGCCAGTTGGAAGGTTGAGAGAGGTAGAAGCCCGAGAGTTGAGCGATTAGGATTCCGGTGACGATGGAGAGTTGATGGAAAACCCCTAGAGGACGTACACAAATAGATAAGGAAAACTTCAATCAGTCTTGCGACAAAAAGACCCAACTGAACTTCGCTCGACGTTTGACTCACCGATACTGCCTCTGATATTCTCCGGTGCAATCAGCCCAAGAGCAGGCGGTACGACGCATATCCCCAGTGCTGCTCCGAACCCTGTGAGAGCTCTAGCGAAGAGCATGATCCACAGTCCCGTCGCGACGGCTTGAGCGAGTCC
This sequence comes from Mrakia blollopis, assembly GCA_000950635.1. Lineage (NCBI taxonomy): Eukaryota > Fungi > Basidiomycota > Tremellomycetes > Cystofilobasidiales > Mrakiaceae > Mrakia > Mrakia blollopis. The sequence goes on along the minus strand of BBPU01000145.1, from coordinate 58,842 downwards.
TCCGAGGAGGGAGAGCGTTGCGCAGACGAGCAAGGCTCGTTTGATGGAGAGTCGAGGGAGGATGGCTGGAGAGGAGAGACATCCAAAGAGACCTCCAAAGGTGAAAGCTGCAGTGATGTATCCAAACTGGGCTGTGGTGATATCGAGGCAGGAAGGGAGGAACGAAGGAGGAGAGGGCAGATGCTGGAGGCTGAGGGGGAGCGTCGAAGGGCAGATGATCACGCTTTGAGGCGAGTTGAGGGCCTGGGAAAAGGAATAACAGAGTGAAGAAGCGCAGTCAGCGCAGTCTTCTTGGAAGTATAGATAGGTAAGCTGCTGAGCTTACCGAGATGTGGAATCTACGGTTGAAGCGAAGCAAGGAAACGGGAGGAGGGAAGGAGGGTGATGAGCTCGACCCTCTCTCTCTCTTCCTCTCGCTGCTCCCACGTCGCTCAAACTTACCCGTAGATGAAACTCGACAAGCACAACCAGAATACCAAGAGCGTGAAGCGAGGAGAGACTTCCATGTTGAACCTCTTGATTGTAGTTTGAGAGAAGGGAACGAAATCCGAGGTCACGCCGGAGGACTCCGTCTGTCTCTCGAGACGCAGCTCCCTTCTGTCTCTTCTGACCCCCAACAGCCACCCTCTCCCCTCCTACTCTTCTACTTCAAACTCGAATATCTACATCCGCATTAGTCTCTACGAACGATGGGCCAAAGTCGAAGAACCTACCTCACGGGCGACAAGGTCTGGGCCTGCAAGAGGTGTCGAACGCACTTGACTTCCGTCGAGTCGTTGATGTCCAAGGTGAGAGCTCGTTTTCTTGTTTCCCCTTTTGTATAGATATACAGCCTTCTGCTCTCTCACCACTCTAACCTATTCCTCTCCCTTTTCAACCCTCTCTATCTCGTCCCCACTCTCCCGGCCTTCCACCACCACCGACTCCTCCTCTCCCTCTCCTCTCTCTCGCTCTCTCTCCTCTCGTCCTTTTTCGCCAGAAATTCAACGGCCAACACGGTCAAGCCTACCTCTTCCACACCGTAGTCAACATCAACGAAGGGCCAGGTGCGTCTCTCATCTCATCCTCCTACCTACCTCCCCAAAGACCACACATCCCCGACCTTCCTCCTCCCCTCCTTCTTATCGAAACGTTTCCTCATCTCGTTTCGTTTGGTTTCGTTTCGATTTGGGACTGGGAGCAGTGGAAGACAGACCCATGACTACAGGTCTGCATACTGTGAGGGATATCAGCTGCAAGAAGTGTGGATCCATTTTGGGATGGAAATACGTGAGCTCGAGTTCCCTCTGAGTCCTCCCTCCCCTTTCTTCTTCTCATCCCTTCCTCTGAACGAGCCCAACCCTATCCCTCTTTCTTTCTGCCGCAGGAACGAGCCTACGAACTCTCCCAGAAGTACAAGGAAGGTCGCTTCATCCTGGAAAAGGCTTTGCTGGTCGATTGCACGGATACGGCTGGGAGGAGGAGGGAAGAGGGGACGATGTCTTCTACGACAAGTAATAGGGACGAGGAGGAGGAGGAGTAGAGTAGAGTAGAGTAGAGTGGAGCAGATCTCGTTCTCTCGTTCTCTTTTCGTCTAGGCTATGATTCGCCTGGGACGAGATTGGACGAGTTCGACTCGTTGACCTCAGACCTTCGCGTCGTCCGCTCACGTTCAAACTTCCTTTCCCTCTCTAGCTCCCTCTCTTTTCCATCCCCTTCCCTTCGTATTTCTTGCTTCATCTTACTGCTTACGCGTTTCAACGAACATTCTCCCCTCTCTCGGCTCTCTTCTCCCCTTACTGTTGTTTTTCGTTTTCTCAGGGATACTCTTTCAATCCCCCTTAGTAGTTCTCTTTTCTTTTGGGCCACTGTTGTCTTTCGTCCTTTGTAGCCCGGTGTATATACATATACACAGGGCTCTATCTCCTCCTCTCGCTCTGCCGCAAATTGTCCACGACGGACGAAGGAGAGAGCGGAATGTGAAAGGAAAAGGTCCAGATGAAGCTCAAACTCGACTCGACCCTGATCTTTCCCTCGGATTACGTTAAAGCCAGAGAAAGAGTTGGCCAACGGCTCATCCTATCCCATCGAGTCGTCGAGACGTCGCGTCGCTCTGCATTACACTTCACTTCATCTCCTGGCTTCACTACAGTTCGGAGCAAAGCAGAGCTTCTTGTGCTCCTTCCAATCGATTTTTTGGTGTTCTGAAAGGGGCGAGACGATCGGGAAGAGCAGGAGCGTCGAAGAAAGAGAGTCAGTTCAAACGAGCGAGACGCGTCGCGAAACGAGGGGGAAACACGCGTGCGAGCCTCGAGAGCAGTAGCCTACTGATTTGCACTAAGAAAAGAAAAAAGGGAGAGAAGTAAAGGTCAGCTTCGGGATTGTGTAGCTGAAGAAGAGGGGAAAGAACGAAGAACGCCTCACTCGTCCGCACATGAGCAGCTTTCTCCCTCCCTCTTCCTCCGAAGACTTCCTCTCGCCATCTTCCTCGTCGTGATGAGCAACCTCGCACGTCCTACATCTAAGCAATCCCCTTCTCCACACCGCACTCTCCATCAAACTATCTCTCCATCTCTTTGCCTCCTTCTCGAGTTCCGGGTCTCTTGGGAACCCGAGCATCGTTGGCAACTCGTCAAGCAGGTTTTTCAAGATACCGGCGATGTGGATTCCGCTTGGCGCATGCTGGCAGCTATCCGAGTGCACATGTGTCATCGTATGGGTCTTGAGGAGGTGTTCACAGAGCAGCGTGAAGCTAGCTCCGTCGATGGGATTGATGGGCACGTCGTTGACGGGAGAGTGTTTCCCGTGCGAGACTCGGAGGGAGAGGACTTGTCTCATCGTGGCGAGAATAATCCAGTACGGGAAGATCGCTCTGTCGGGAGCGATGGCCTGAGAAGAGGTAGAGAAGCGAGAGGAGTGTCAGGTTGTTGGAAGAGAGGAGATGGGGACGACGTCGCGAACGCCTCCGGACTGAACTCCCTGCAAAGGCTGCACTGAGGGAAAGCGAAGAAGACCCGGAGCAAGATTCGAAGAAGATCCCTGGAGTGAGAGGATCGGAAGAGGTAGAAGTCTCGAAGGGGCTGACCCGTGAGGGAGTAGAAGAGATGGATGTACGGGAGGAGGAGGTCGTCGTTCGGTCGATCGAGCGAGATCTTGTCAAGAGCGTGGACGAGGGAAGGAAGGTGGGATGCTGCGAACTGAGCCTGTGAGCACCAAAGACGAATGATGAGATACAACGGGACCTGAGACGGTCGCGGAAGGGAGGGGAAGGGAGAAGGGGAGGAGGCGAGGAAGGCAGAGCTCACCAAAACGGTGGGCCAGGTTGGACTGCACAGAAGGCTCGCCAACGCCTCCTCCTGGAACGAGAAACAGAATCAGGGTTCGGGTATCATCTCGACCACCAGAGGTAGCGTGAGGTATACGAACCATCTCCTCGAAGGTGCTGGGATGAAGGGTGAACTTGGTAGGGTCTTCCTCGGCGATTCCAAAGATGGAGGCGAGCTCTTGAGCGTTCGGGACGGACGGAAGGGAGGAAGGAGGCAAGGTGATGGTGTTCACAAAGGGGACGCCTGAGAAGGAAGTAATGGACATGCTGAGAGAAGGTTGATGAAGGTTAGGTTTGATGGTGGCCGCTGGGAGGGAAGAAGGGAGAGCGGGATTGGACTCGCAGCTGAGCTTGCCTCGACCTCCTTCCTGCCCTTTTTACGTTGCTTCCCCTCCATCCCGAACAAGCTCAACAAAGAAAAACCTCGCACGATGTCGAACCTCTCCCCCGTCCCTTCTCCCAACACCTCTACGACCTTTCTACCTCCTCCCTCGGCAACGTCGCTGCTCTTTCCCTCCGGACCTTCCTCCTCCTCGACCTCGAACGCTCGCATCCCCATCCCAAACAGTCTTCGTAAAGGCCAGCTCGTCCACTCGGACGACGACTGCCTGGTATTCAGAGAGGAGGAGAGGAGCCTAGCATCAGGAGGTGGGAGAATTTGCCTCTTTGTGTCCAAGGAGAGCTCTCTCGCCATGACGCTGACCTCCTCCTCCCTCACCTCCTCTCCCCTCTCTCCTCTTCTTCCTCCCTATCAGGCCACCTCACCTTCCTCGTCGCTCCAGCGTTCTCCTCCATCTACGACTTCTCCCCAGCCTCGGTCCCTCTTCTCTCTCGGCTTCACTCCCTCGCTCAGGCCCTCCTCACCGAGCAGTTCACCTCTCAATCCACCTTCAGCCAAAACAACCCTTCCTCTTCCTCCTCCTCCTCAAGGACTACCTTCTCTCCATCCTCGCCATTGCCGAGACCCTCTCAGCTCGAGGAGAAGATAGGATTCGTGGTTTCGCCGTTTAGTGAGTGGGCTTCTCATGGATATCTCAAGAGTGAAGCCAGCGATGGAGAGACGGACGAGCTCGAGCTCGAGCTGACCTTCGCTCTCCTTCCTCACCCCTTCCTCTTCTCTTCTCCTCAGAGGACCCCTTGAACCCAGGTCATCCGAACCTCACCCTTCACGCTTTCCTAGGACCGCTCGATAAGGCTAGCTACTACCAGAGAGCCTTCCCTCTAGGACCTCTTGGATTCTACTCGCTTGAGGACTTGATCGCAGAGATTCGGTGAGTCGCCGTCGTCTCCCTCTCGTCTCTCTCCCTCCCACCCTACAACGCTGACATTTCTTTCCCTTTCCCTTTCCCTTTACCTCTTCCAGGGAATCCTCATCCAACAATCGAATCAAATCAGGCTACTCCTCCTCCTCCCATCGCCGCCCTCGTCCTCTCGAACAAGTCCTCGACGCTGGATCCAGAGCAGGTCTCTCCAACGGAGTCGAAATCACTCCCTCAGGAGATCTCATCTCCCCTCCTCCTTTGGAACCCTACGACGAACCTCCCGTCCCATCAGCGGAAACCCACGCCAGAGTGAACGACCGAAACCGGAATGGTCTCGCGTCTGCGCCGCCGTCGAACAACTTTCAGGCGGAAGGCAGTAGTAGCGTCGGATACGAGGAACTTGGGAGTAGGAGATCATCGACGCAGGGTTTACTGGGTGCTGGGGAAAGGACCTTGAACTTGGTGGGTGAGGTGCCGGTGGGGAAGAAGGGGAAGGAGAGGGCTGTGAAGGAGGAGGAGGGGGTCCTGGGAGAGGAGGTTGATTTGGGAGACGCTCCTCTTGTTGCTGTAGGGTTGGAGGTACCGGTGCTGGGAGCGGAAGTAGGCAAGGATGAGAAGGGAAGGGAGCTGGTGTAGAGGATGCGCTGCTAGAACTCTGATCTTGAAGCCAGTTATTTTGTCCGTATGTGAGACGCGTTCCGTTCTTGACGTGCTCCCTCTCCTTCTTTCGCTTCCTTCGACTGGCCTTTCTCGTACGCCTCTTCGATCTACCAAGAGTGTATATAGCGTAGTTACCGACATATCAATACCTTCCCAAATCTTCGTTCCCAACGGAACCGACGCGTTGACGCCTGAGTCGATTTTCGACTCATCGGCTCTCTCCCCTTCGCGCTCGGATTTCTCGGGCTGAAAATCAGGAAATCCAGGAGCGAAAAACAATCATCTGTCGTCTAAAGATGCTCGAGGAGAGAGGTCGGGTGGGTAGGTAAGAGGAGAGAAGATCAAGCAAGAGACGACACGACGTTGATCTGAGCTCACCTCGCTCGACGACCGTTCTTCCGACCCTTCTCCCCTTGCTCCTTCTCAAAATCGCTTGTGACTACAGAAGGCCCAGCGCGACTTCAGTCCCTCTCCCTCTCTCTCTCCCCTCTTCCCTCTGACAACTCCCAAAATGCATCATCAACCCCATATCTAGCTCACAGTAAGACCCAATCTAAAGCTGCCTCGCGATTCCCCCCTCCGAGTAGTACTCCTCGATCTCCCAGCCCATCGACCAGTACTTGACTTGACACTTCAATCCTCCCTCCCTCTTGATTCGCTGCTCGAGCTCGAACCCTTTTCGAACGAGGGCGAGGTCGGTCCTGTGAAACCAAGGATGGAGGAAAGCGGCCAAGGTAGGATCAGTCAGCGATGAGAGTATGGGTGTCCACTTCTGGAATGTAGTTAAGGGGAGAGAAAGAGCCGACGACGACGCGCGTGCGGGTGGGAGGAGGAGGAGAGAGAGAAAGAGAGAACACTCACGATCTCAACCTCAGCAGAGGACAGAAATCGTTTCCTCCATCTCCAACATAGATGACTCGAGAGTAGTCGTCTCCAGCTACCTTCTTCTCGGCGAGGAAGGCCTCGAGCTCTTCTCCTGTGGAATAAAAAACGACGCGTCGAAGAAAAACCAAACCAAAGATCAGCTCTGCCTTGTCCGTCGCGCGTTCCCTCCTCCCCTCGTTCAGCTCGAGAGTCCCTTACGTCTCTTCGAAATTGATCGAGGCCCAGGGACAAGGAGAACAATGAAAGAGACGTACCCTTGCACATGTTCGCCGAGCATCCAATTTTGCAACCGTGCTGTTTGGGCGCGTCGGGAGCGATTCGTCGAGTGATGATGAGCTTTCCGTCCTCGTTCCAATGGGAGTTGTTGGTGGTGATTCGGGTGAAGAGATCGGTGAGGTTGTGGTGCTGCAAGAACGGCGAAGAAGAGGAAGAGAGAGGAGGATGAGTTTGGGCTCGAAAGCGAAATGAAACGCGAGCTCGACGAGACTGCCTGTGAAGAGAAGGAGGAGAGATATAGCAGTGGTAAAAGTTAGGATATAGTTGACGTACCTTGAGGATGACATCAATAAAGACCTGGTTGGAGTTGGAGAGACAGAAGAGGGTGGTTCGAGGGGAGGGGGCGGCTTTGAGAGCAAGGACGGCTCGTTTCATTGCTGGGTGCTGCAAGAGAGATCAATCCGAGAGGCGAGGTATCAGTGTCTAGAGACTCGACCGCGAAGGGATAGTGTCCTCGGAAGAAAAAGCGACGGCGAAGGAAGGCCAAGATAAGGGCAGGCGGAGGGGAAGCGGACGTTGCTCGCCTGCTCGCTCGCTGCCTCGCTCCCTTTCAAGCTCACTACGGAGAAAGGATGCAGAACGTACAACAGGCAGGCACCGGAGAGCATCCTCGATCTCCTTCCTTGAGCTTCCAACGGTGGCCTGCAGCTTGGCGACGCAGTGAGCTCTGATAGAAGGCAAGGAAGGAAATTGGAGAGCAAGAGATGAGCTCGAGCTGATTCCTTCGTTGGAGCTCGTTTGACACTTACACGATATCAGTGTACTGCATCTTTCCCTCCGCGTTGAGCGTCTCAAGTTCTCGTCGGAGAGGTGTAGACAGAACCTCGAGGATCCATCGGTCGGTGTCTTGGTCCACGAACGACCTGAGGAAGAGAGAGAGGGAAGGAGAGGGAGAGGTGAGCTTTGGGCAAGAGAGCGAGGTCATCCTTCCTCCTCTCTGATGATATTTGATCAAAGGCTTAAGAGCTCACCAATCGAAATCGTAGACGACAAGCTGCTTGGGGGTGGTGGTCATTCTCGAATACAGAGGAACGTGGGGGGTTGCAAGGAAGGTGAGCTGAGCTCTCTCCCTTTTTCCTTGTCGAGATTTCGAGTTTTCGCCATTCAGCCCGAGGACTTCCCTCCTTTTGCTCCCTGCCTCTCAACCGCTTCCTTCTTCTTTTTCTCATAATGACTGCTACTCACGCCCCTGGTACGTCCGTCTCTCTTTAGATACAGGTTCCAGACCGAGCTGTACCAGAGAGAAGGGTCGCTGTCCAAGAGAGAAAGGAGAAGGGTTGATTGAGCTGACCTCTCGCTTCCTTCCTTCCTTTCGTTTTGCTTGCGGCCGCTTCAGTTCTCGTTGGAGTCATCGGAGGATCTGGTCTTTACAAGTTGGATAACTTGACCTTCGTGTGAGTGAGCCTTCTTCTCTTTGACTTGGGAGGAAGCAGGTGGGGAGGAGAAAAGGGAGCACGAAGTCGTGCTCCCCCTCGCTTCGGATGACCCCGAGAGATGGCCCAAGCCTCGGCTGTCGTAGAGCTGAATCTATACGAGACAATCGTGGAGGGAGAGCGTAAGCTCCGCTCAACGATCTGGATAGCTCGACGTGTCGGCGAGCGCTCTTCGGGCGTAAAGAAGGGGACGAAGGGACGCGCGAGCTCTGACGAGAACGTGGGAGGCGGGCTCAAGCAGCTGCCAGAGCTGGTGAAGAGCTCCTCTCTTGTAGACCTCCTTCTCAGATCATTTTCATGTATCATCTCATTGGTATCCAGTCGCTGAATAACTTCCCTTTCTTCCTTTTCAGCCGAGAGGTCGTGGTCGAGACCGTTCGCTCCCCTTCGTCCCTCTCCCCATCCCTGATCTCCTTTCGACTGACATCTAGCCCTTCTTCTACTTTCGGTCGTATTGAATCATCAGCCCTGGGGATTTCCTTCCTCTCCTCTCGTCATTTTCACCCTCCCTCCTCTCGCTTCCTCGCCCAACACTCCCGGTCCTGAAATCGCCTTCATCTCCCGTCACGGAGTCGACCACTCCATTCCCCCTTCCGAGGTCAACGGCCGAGCCAACATCGCTGCTCTCAAGAGCATCGGAGTCGAGGCTATCGTCGCTTTCAGTGCCGTCGGAAGCTTGAGGGAGGAGATCGCGCCTGGTGAGTTTGAAAGGAGAAGACGCGGAGGAAGCAAGCGCGTTGGTTGAGCTTCTCTCTGGAGGACCGAGCAGAGCCAGATCTACCAGAAAATGTTAAACTTATTACCCTTGTGTTTGCTCCATCTCCAAAGGGGACTTCATCATCCCTTCGCAGATCATCGACCGAACCAAGGGAATCCGACCTTCGACTTTCTTCTCTGGACTCAACGTCGTCGTTCACGTCCGTTTCCCTTTTCCTCCCTCTTTCCCTCTATCTCCTCGCTTCAAAACCTTCTGACCTTTTTCAACTCTCTCATTTTCGGCTCCTTTTCTCGCCCTTATTCTTCACAGGCCATGTTCGGAGATCCCTTCGACCTTCAGCTCATCAAGCACATCACTCCCCTTGTCAAGGCCGCTCTCGGAGACGTCAAGGTTCACGACGACAAGACCGTCGTCGTCATGGAGGGACCTCAGTTCTCTGTACGTTCAAATATCCCACATCATCCCGCTTTCCTTCCTTCCTTGTCGAGCGAGAAAGTTGCGACGCGTCTCTCTCGTCGACTCACTCCCCTCCTCATCTTTCCTTTCTTTCGCTGCAGACTCGAGCCGAGTCCAAGATGTACCGACAGTGGGGAGGAGATATCATCAACATGTCCACGATCCCTGAAGCCAAGCTCGCGCGAGAGGCCGAGATCTCGTACGCTCTCATCTGCACGTCGACCGATTACGATGCTTGGAGGGAGGGAGAGCAGCCTGTTACTGTTGAGGAGGTGAGTCTCAAACCCCTTCATTTTCGACCAACTCCCTGTCATCTTCTACTCCTTCGTACCGAACGAACCGTCGACCCAAACTCACCTCCCCTTCCTCGTCACGTCGCGTCTTCCTCAGGTCGTCAAAACCCTTCACGGGAACGCCCACCTCTCCAAGAAGGTCGCCGAGGCCATCCTCTCTTCGGTCCACGCTATCGTCGCCGAGGGAAAGACTCTCACCGAGACCAAGGGCTGCATGAAGTTCAGTTGTGTGACGAGGAAGGAGAGCTGGACTCAGGAGACGAGGGAGAAACTTGGGTTCGTTTTGGGTTACTTCAGGGAGTAGAAGCAGAGTAGAGCGTCGAAGGGAGAAAAGGTTGGGTTAGTTTGGCTTTAGAGCGGGATACTAGATGGATGGACCGTTCTGACTAGGAGCAAGGAGAACGGAGAGAGGGGAAGACGAGAAAACTCATCGCGTCTGGCTTGCGACCGTTTCTGCTCTTTTCTTTCTCTTCGTCTCCAGCAGCTGAGTTGTGGACGTCACAAAACATGAATCCAGAAACAACCACTCAACCCTCACAAACCTCAACCTTCTCCTTCTCAGCACCAAGCACCGAAACTCGAAACTTTTATCTCCTTCTCCTTCGGAACTCCAGCCTCGGCTTCGACCCCTTCCTCCTCCTCGCCAGCAGCTTTCCTCTTCTTTCTTCCTCCCTCCTCTTCACCAACAGCGTCGCCAATCTCATCCTCTCTCTCCCCTCCCTTCTCAACTTCAAGATCCGAAGCAGCAACCACCTTTTCGTCCTTGGAGGATCCTCCCTCGCCCTCCTTCTTCTCAACCCCCTCGGACGTGGGTGTGTTGGCTTCGGCGTCGTCCGACTTGGTCGTAGGTTCGGGAACTCCTGTAAGTGGACAAAGAACGCGAGGAAGAAGGAAGAAGAGAGGGAAATTAGTCAGTGTCGGAGATCACAGCGAGCCTTTACAGTAGAGGAAGATGAAAGCTCACCTCTCAAACTCTCCTCCGCCCAGTCGTCCAATTCTCCTTCCTCTTCCTCCTCTCCAGCAGTATGGAACAAGAAGGCAGGTGTTCCTCGAGCGGTTGAACCACCGAGAAGAGGATTGGAGAGAGGTGGGACGGGTTGGATTCGGATCGTTGCAGCGGGAGGAGCCTGACGATTTGCTGAGGTGGAAGGTTCGTCTTCATCGTCTCTCTTCTCTCCCTCGTGCTCCTCGGAAGAAGAAGTGGGAGAAGATGAGGAGTGGAAGTCGTTCTCTGAAACGAGAGCGAGTTGACCAGAGGGGAGAAGGGCGGAGGTGAAGGGAGAGGAAAGGAGGGAAAGAGCACGGTTTGGGACGTTCTGCTCTGAGTTCTTGGTGAGAGAGAAGGAGTCCGAAAGGGTCTTCGAGGTAGATGGAGAAGGAAGAGAAGACATTGAAAAAGAGGAGGGAAGGGAAGAGGACAGGAAGGGAGATGATGATGGTTTGGAGCGAAACAGCGCAGGTCGCTGGTCTTCCCGTTTCTTCCTTTCTTTCCCCTGGCTCGTAACCTTTTCACTTTGGAGCTCTGATTCCGACGAAACTGCAGGGCTTGCTTTGGATAATTTCGTGAATCATGAAGACTGGCACCAAATGGGAAGCTCTCTTCTGCAACCGAAATCCAAACGCTGGATCCTTCGACGCGTCGCATGTTTAGTTCGTCTCGTAGCGCTTCCCACAAGTACCTCGCTCACTCACTTGCCTCTCTATAATAAATCTCTCGATTCTGCAAGCCAGTCAGGGAGCAAAACTCCGTTGATTTTCGGAGCCAAACTGAACGGACGCGTCCGTGTCTCGAGCTTGAGCTTTCAGTTCGTCGTCACGTCGGCGTTCCTTCCAAATTTGCTCTCTCGCTCTCATAACAACTCGAGTGAGCAAGAGGTACAAAAAATCACTCGTTGCGATCTACTCCATTTTTTTTGCATCCGCATCTTTGTTTCTCCGGGCCCGCGAGGCTGTTTCAGCCTCCAACTCAATCTCCCAGCAACGTCCTTCCCTCTCTCTCCCATCCATCCTTCCTCGACGTCTTGGGATGAGTTTCACTCCCATCAACCTCGCTCTCTCGACGAACCCCAACCCTCACCAGCAACCGCATCCTCCTCTTTCGCGGGCGTCTACGCCAGGACATGCTTCGATGAGCTCGACGGGAGGAGGAGGAAGCTCGAGCTCGAGGGGACCGTTGGAGTTGTTCGACCATCATCTGCAGGAGATAGGGAGCGATTACCTTTGGTTCTTTAACGAGAGGTGAGTACGATTAGGTAGAAAGGTTTGACGTAGAAGCTGACTGAGGTCTGGATTGGTGGTGTTGAAAGGGTGAGGCTGGAGGAACAGTTGTGAGTCGTCCTCCGTCTCCTTCCTTCCCTCTCTCTCTCTCTCTCTTCTCCTTTTGCGATCCCATCCTAATTAATCCTCGATTCCTTTGAATCCATTCAGCGCCGACTCGTTATCTCTCTTGACTCAACGGACTCAAGCTCTCGACCGAGGCACGGATTCGCTCGGGTTGGTTCCCTTCTCTCTCCCTTTCAGTCGAGCTCAACTCAACTCAACTCAACCTGGTTCGCCCAAGCTCACCCGTTCTCTCCTTTGTGAACAATTCCGACCTTAAAAGATTCAACAACAGCAAACACTCTCTGCCCTCCGTTCGAACCGCTTGGAGACAGGTCAGGGAGAACACAGAGCAAGGTAAACTCGACTTCAATCCTCCTTCCGGACTGGGTTCCTTCGAGCTCAGCTCGGCCCGTCCGTTCAAAGTCGCGTCGCTGACTAACTTCCTCTTCGCCGTCTATGCAGAGGTCGAAGCTCGACGAGCCTTCGCTGCCAATCTGAGAGAGGAGGTCATCAAACCTCTTTCAGCTCTCAAGGTGAGCTCGACTCATCTCCCTTTCACCACTCGACGGGATGGCTGATTCGCTGCTCGTGCTTGGTTGGTGCTTGGTTGCAGGCTACTCAAACAAGGATAGCGAATAGGATATCAGAGGATTTCAAGAACTCTCACGAGAAGTATAACGAGTGAGTCGTCTTATGGCGGAGGAAAGAGGGAGGGAGTTCGAGTCCGACGGCCTGACCGCGAGGTTTCGTTTCATTTTGGGTTTGGAATCGAACGACAGACAAGCAGCAGCTCTTACTCGCTTGCAGAAGACCTACGTTAGGAAGACTTCTGAATACGTCGTGAGTCCTCACTCATCACTTGGTGCTGGTCTAAGCTAGGCTCAGCGAGACCGAGCTCAAAAGAGATCGCTGAAGCTCACTCCACTCTCGTCTCTCCCTCCGTCCCACACCCGTCCAGGACACCATCTCCCCTCACTCTTCCTCTACCCCTTCCGTCTCCTCCCCTCCAGCCCGTCCAGCAGCTCCCATCCCATCTCTCTCCTCCTCCACCTCCAACACCACCGGTTCTTCTGCCAGCTCCCCAACGACGGTCGGCCAATCAGCAGCGGATCAGCGACGCGACGATATCGCTCGAGGAATCGAACAGACCAAGAAGGGGTTGAATCAGTTCATCTCGAACCTTCGTGGAGACAAGGATAGAGGGGACAGGGATCGAGGAGGAGGAGGAGCTGGAAGGAGTTCAATCGATGAGCTTAGAGGAGCGGAGGAGAGGGAGAGGGAGAGGGGAGAGAGGGAAGTGAGGGCGGAGAGGGAGAAGGAACGGGTGGAGAGGGAGAGAGAGAGGGAGAGGGCTGAGGCTGGGACGCTGAGAGGGGTGAAGGCTAAGAGGGAGGCGGAGGAGGCTGGTGAGTTCGTTGTTGCGCATCTTTGGAACAGAGAGAGGACGAAGTGAGAGGGCTGATCGCGTCGCGTTTGGTTTCCGTTGGAATCAGACGCCAAGTATCGATTGGGAGTGTTTCATCTCGAGTCGCTTAGGATCAACGTCGAGAGGGTTTCGCAGGGTGGATCAAACGTGAGTCTCGGGCGCGACTTCTCTTCAGTTTGGGACGAGTCGATTCGACTCTGACCTTTTCTTCTCTTTGTACAACAGTCAGCTCAAGACTTCGTCCAAGAACTCGTAAGCGATATTTTCTCTCTCTCTCTCTCTCTCTCTCTCTCTCTCTCTCTCTCTCTCTCTCTCTCTCTCTTCTCCCCCTACTTTCCTCTCAAAGAGTCCCTTCATCCCTTCCCTCCCTCAACTTCTTCCGCTCACTCGCCACACCTTCCCCTTCCTTCTCCTCTGCAGATCCTCACCCTCCAAGCAGCTCTGGCCAAGTTCTCCATCGGTCTCCAAGCGACCTCGATGTTCGCCTTCCAGATGGGCAAACGCTCCGAGGAAGCCGTCGAGAAGATCGACCTCGGAAGGGATGTCAACGCCAGCATCCAAGCTCTCGGTGGACTCAGTGCGACTAGGGAGAGACCGTTGAAACCCGTGCCATACAACAACTTCTACGTTGGGCCTTGTAAGGATCTTAGTGAGTTCAAGGATCTCGCTTCGGAGGGAAAGAGAAAGTGGGAGGAGACCAGAGCTGATCCCTCTGCGTTCCGTTTCGTTTCGTTTTTCGTTTCTGCAGTCTTCGGAGTCTCCCTTCAAGACTACGCTTTCGCTCGAGGGATCAGTGGGAATGTGCATGCTGTGCCGATCTTGGTGGAGAAGTGTATCAAGGCGATTGAAGAACGAGGGTTGGATGCTGAGGGACTTTACCGGTTCGTTTCCTTTTTCTGCGACCGAGACGCGTCGAAGCTGAACTGACTTGACTCTTCTCTTGCCTTCGCGTCTTCCAGAATCAGCCCCAGACTGGCTACCGTTCAGAATGTGAGCTTTTCTATCCGCCGTTCGCATTCCCTCGTCGGTCTCGGCGGAAGCTGACTTCGTTCTCGGTTTCCGTGCGTTCTCCCAGCTGATTCACAAGATCGAAATCGGTGAGTCCTCTCGCTCAGCTTCGTCTCGCCTCAGCTGAAGGCGACATAACTGACTCACTGCTTTCCCTCCGTGCGTTTCAGACGAGGAGAAGTTCGAATTCGCTCGAACGGAAGAGATCTGTTCGTTTCTCTCTTCCCTCTCACTATTCTTTCTTCGAAGTCCAGACGATTTACACCTCTCTGCGACTTCCTACTTACAGACACCATCGCCGCTATCCTCAAACTCTACCTTCGACGCCTCCCCGAGCCTCTCTTCCGCTGGTCTCTCGCCGAACGGGTCGCGTTCACGAAGGAACGAGACGACCACATCGCGAATGGATTCCTCGTCCTCAGGGCGAAGCTGAAGAGGCTACCGCCGATCCATGTTTCTACGTTGAAGGGTGAGCATCTTTTCCGATGGGGAGGGGATGAGAGAGAGGCAGCGAGCTGACTCGAAGTTTGCTTTGGACGCGTCGCTTCAACTCAGCTCTCGCCGAACATCTCTCGATGGTCGTTCTGGCTGATAACAAGGTTGGTCGAGTTCGTTTTTTTTTTTCGAAGCGTAGATGGGTCGATGCTCACGCTTTTGCATCCGCCTTTCCAGATGGACGCTCGAAATCTCTCGATCATCTGTGAGTCGCGTCGAACGAGCATCGTCCTCTCTTCTTCGACCCTCGCTGATCTTTCTCCTCTCTTCCTCGTTCCCAAGTCTCCTCGATTATCTTCGGAGAGAACGATGTCACGGATGTTGGTGTTCTCACGATGATGCAGATGGCCAAGGTTCGTTCTTTTTTTCGCGTCTTCCCTCAGCTTCAGGACTGACGTTCCCTCTCTTTCGTCGCACTTTTGCCTCCCTCAGGACACCTCCTTCGAAGACCTCCTCATCTACTCCTCCGTCATCTTCGCCGAAAAGGATCGATCTCCCTACACCAAAGGTCCAGATCTCACCCTTGCAGGAGACCTCCCTTCGTCCATCATTCATTCGCGATCTCGCTCAGGATCCCTCTCCAACGCTCTTCACCTACAACAGCAACAAGCCAAGGAGTCCAGATCTAGATCGGGGTCCATCAACGCTTCATCTCCCGTCCAACCCCTGTCCTCCTCGCCAACTCTCTCCTCGTCCGCTTCTCCGTACGGATCAGGAGGACCAGGTTACCATCCCATCCCCGTCGTCAACAACGACTTCGGTCCCGCTTCCTCTTCGCTAGGTCACAAAAACGCCGGATCGATTCACCAAAATCTCCACAGGAGGAATATCTCGCTCAGAAACGAACAGGAAGCTCTTGGAATAGCAGCAGGATCGACCTCGTCTTCCTCTCCCCTCTCAGCCACCTCCTCCTCTCTTCCTCCTCCTCTCCCTCAATCTCCCTCGCGACCCTCCCTCCCTCCTCGCAAAACCTCCTCGGGCCAAGCAGCTGAAGGAGCTATGCTCCCTCCTCCTCTCCCCAGTCGTCCACAGGTCGGACGTCGGTCCTCGAAGACATCGTCGTCGCCCTTGAATCAGGAGGAGAAGGATTACCAGGAGGTCATTGGAGTCGAGTTCGATGCTGCCGACGAGAACACGAAGCTCGCGATAAGCCGAGAGGCTCCTTCGCTGCTCGGATTTGTCGATGACGCTCCGTCGAGCAGTATCGAATACGGAGGAGCTCCTTCGCCGGGCTTGGTGAGGTTGATGGACGACGCGGAGAAGCTTGAGGGTAAGCTTGAAGGGGAGGTGGCAGTGGAGAGCTCGACTTCGAAGGAGGTGACAGAAGCTCCGTTCGTGGGAGGTGTGGTGGCAGAAGAGAAGGAGGGACTCGAGGGGAAGGTGAAGGAGAAGTGAAGGAGGGAAGGAGAGGAGGGAAGGAGAAGAGACCTTAGAGATATACCTTTACCCAGCTTGAATCTAGTTTTGCGACGACGAACGACGGACCCTTAGCAGTTAGCCCTTATTTCGTTATTATTCTAGTCTATGTATGCGTACCCCGCCTAATCCCTACTCTCCTCTCTGCGATTCGATCTAAGAATCATTCAACCTCGCGACGTTGAGCTCGTTCATCCTTTCTTTCTTCTTTTACACAAAATCGGGCTCATCATCTTCACTATAGATTTTCGTCGCATTCAGATGCTCGCCGAAACCTACCTTCAGAGTCCCCACGAGGAGGGAGAGGCTGTGGCCAAGACGCGTCGCACTCGACTTCTTTTTCCTATCTTTTAGTCATATCACAAGCTAACAACAACGTCCTCGATGCTCTCAGTGCAAGGGAAACTCAGTTCTGAAACTCCAGGCGAGAGTTGGGCGGTTGAGATCGGGATCGGAGACCTACCAGACGATACGGAAGGCTTTAAAAGTGGGATTCGACGCGAAGCTGGTTCTTTGTTTTGTCTTCTCTCCCTGCTCCTCAACGACCCAGCAATCGGATGAGCATCAAATACAGAGAATTCTCGATCCTTCTTTCTCCCTTTCACGCCAAGCAGAAGCTGCGAAACGCTCTTTCAAGAAACAAACCGACTTCGAGGCGCGCCTACCATGGAAAGTGAGAAGCACAAAGGCTCGACTCCTTGTTTTTTCAACTTCTGCTTCCCGCCTTTGACTACGACTGTTCAGCGGTGGGTGACAGGGGATTCGAAGACGATGCTTGATACAAGTGGATCGCCCGCGACGAGCTCATCCTCCGCTCTCCCTTTCTCGCTTCTTGCTGATACAGTACCCTTGAGAGAATAGCCCCTTGTCCAAAATATGTATATATACAGGACCGAAAGAGGTGATAAGGAGAGAATCAGGGATCAGGACCAGAACTGATTCCGTCGGAAAGTGAAAAGCACAAACCATCGCGAGCACGGAAACCTTGCGGTTCTTGCTTTTTCCGGATATGCATCCCTGCGAGACCTTCCTAAGGATTCAAATCACACCAAACCGAATTACACCTTGAGGGCGAGGCCCCCTGTTGTGTTCTTTTGGGGAAGGGGAAAGCAAGCACAAAAGCTCGCCCATTGTTTTCGACTTCTCTCTCTCTCCAACTCCCACCTCCTTCCTCCTTCTCCCTTTCCTTCCTTTCCCTCTTCTCCCCTTTCCTTCCGCTGCCCTTTCCACCCTCGTCGATCCTTTACACTACACGCTCCTTTACTCTACACGCTCCTTATCTCACAACCAACCAACAACCTTCATTTCGCCTCTCAACAAGGCTTTCCCGCGTCGTCGTCTTCCTCTTCATCGCCGTCCTCGCCGTCACCGTCCAGGCAGGACCACCCTTCGTCGTCTTCGAGGCTTCCCGTATCTCGCGGTCCTGGCTGTCGGATGGCGCTCCTACGAATCAATTTATCGCTTTGACCCAAGCGGCCTGCGAGGCCGATACCAGGAAGATCTCTGGCGTCGGCTATCTCTATGGGGATGGGGTCCCTGGAATCAACTGCTAGGCATTTACGTCGTGAGTTCTTTCTTCTTCCAGTTCTCCGTCCTATCTAGAACGCTTTCGATGTCGAGTTGAGCCGAGGCGTCGAGCTCAACGCGTCGAAACTGACCTTTCTTTCTCTTGTTTCGATCTCAACGCAATGCCAGATACCCAGCTCTCTGCTCGGGATCAGTTAACATTACTGGGCAGATCATCGTCCAAGGAGTACTCAACCGATGCGGAGGGGGCTACAAGGTCGGACCCGATGCCACTTGTGCGAGTTCTGTTGCCTCTCAACTCCCTTCGGTACGCCCTTTAGCCCCTCGTTCTAATCTTCTCCGCATCCCTCCCTCGCCTTCTTTAATTCGCGCAGATCTACACCGGAGGAAACTCTTTGATGGACGCACTGTACGCCGAAAGCTGCAGCGGAGTTTGGTTCTTCTTCTTCGTCTTTGCTCTCTGCTTATTTCACCTAGTCCTGTGCTGCATCTCTCTGTGGTAGAATTTGATCAAGGGTTTCATCTTCGCTTCCGACGTCGCGCTGGAGTCGAATGAAACGAAGTTCATTTGAGAAAAAGGTCGTCAAACGTGAAACGTGAGATGCATCAAAGGTAGCCGACGAGAAAGGGAGCAAAGGGGAAGAAGGGTGAAAGAGAAGAGGGAAAGACACGTGAGAGTTGTAATATGTAGAAACGAGAAAGTTCAAAAAAGAAAACATCGACGCGACGCGACTGACAATTCGCCGAGGCTCCTTCTCCCGCTCCACCAAGATCAATTGAAAGGGAAGGCGCCGGAGTAGAGTACGAGATGGATCAAGAGCCAGTCCCGGAGAAGTGGGGAGAGAGAGAGGGAGGGAGGAAGGAAGGAAGAGAAGCGTCGACTCGCCTCGCTCCTCGCTCACCTCCCCACCCTCCCTTCCTTCTCTCCAACCAGAACCTTCACCACCTCTCGCCCACCCGCCCCACTCCCTCTTCCTCGTTTTCTGCCTCCTCCCTTCTTCGCTCCGACCGAGCTCACCGAGCTCCAATCAAACAGATCCTCCGGGCCAGGTCGAACCCACCTCTCCTCCTCCTCCCCATCCTCCTCCCTCTCTCGCTCCTCGGTAGGTCGCCTCGATGGAGGATAAGCCGGGTTGCTGACCGGCGGCGAGGAAGAAAGGGGGTACGAGTGACTTTGACTGTGATAGTACGACGTGGAAGGGGAGGCTGAATCTTGAGAGGTGGTGGTGAAGGAGGAGGAGGAAAAGTGGGTGTGGGTGTTGAGGAGGAGAGCGTTTGGATCTGAGAAGGGACGACGATCAAGCCGACGGGAAGAGGAGGTAGTTGTGATGGGTTGAACGGTGCTGAGAGGAGGACCGGGGTGGGTCGTGGTTGTGGTTCGATATGAACGTCTAGTGAAGGCGTCCAGGGCGGAGGTGTCGGTGGGAAAGGGACGTGTGTACGTAGCAGGAGGGAAGGAAGTGTTGAGAATCGTGTGAGAAGTAGAGCGGGGGACGTCCTGAGAGAAATGACAGGCAAACGAGGGAAAGGAGAGGTGAAAGAAAGGAAGCGTCAGTCGCGTCGTTGTTCCCTCTTCTCGCCATCCGACCTTAACAAAAGAAGAAACGAGGCAAGACTAACCACAAGCAACGTACTTCTCCTCCCCAGCCCGTTCTCTAACCTCCCACTAGTCTCTCTCGCTCTCCTCGTCCCATCCCTCCGACTATCCTCAATGAACCTCACCATCTCCTCCCTCAACGCGTCCCTTTCCTCTTCCCCTGCCGCCTCCGCCTCTGCTTCAGCCGCTGCATCCGCTTCCGCTTCAGCAAGAGCTTGGATCTCGATATCCCTCCTCTGTAGATCCAACTCGAACTGACTACTACTCCCCTCCATCGCCAGCAGATCCGAGTTCGTCCTTCTCCGCTCCCGTTCCCTCTCTCTTTCCCGCTCACGAGCTGCCATGCGCTGCTGGATGCCTCGAAGGTAGTCTTCGCTGGACGCGACAAGAGCGCTGGTGGAAGTGGAGGCTGGTCTGCTCGGAGTTGGAGCGGTGGAGGAGGAGGAGGAAGGGAAACCGAAGGGTTCTTGGTTGGAGAGACGACGTTGGACCGAGCGAGCGAGACGGAGAGAGTCGTGGGTTGGGGCTGGGTTGGGAATGTTGGGATCTGGTGAGATGGTGGAGGTTGAGGCTGAGGAAGAGGAAGAGGAAGAGGAAGGGAGTTGAGGGGTGGGGACTTCAGAAGGATCCGAGGAAGACGCGTTGGTGGTGTTAACGAGAGGAGACGAATGCCTCGAAAGCTGTCGCCAGAGTAGATCGATCTCCCTCGACCTCCTCTCGAGATGTTCCAACGAAGGGAACCTTCCGAAAGCGGTAGCAGATCCTCCTTCCGCTTCTTCCCTGTCCCTTTGGCTCACAGCGACCTCCCTCCTCGTCAAATGCGCCGAAGCTGTGGTCGAAGGAGAAGAGAGTCGACTCGCACTCGCAGGCAACCGAACTCCTCCATCGTCTCCTTCGTCGCGCTCGGCCACTTCCAAAGCCATCTCCCTCTCCCTGGTCCTATCCTCTAGTCTCCTTCGTCGCTCACTCCCAAGTGCCGCGAGAGCCTCTCCTCGACTGAGGAAAGAAGCTCGAAGAGCTTCCACTCGCTCTCGAATCGCTGAGCCGTTCGTGTTGTTTGGGATGCGAGCAGGGTTGTGGTGGCTGGAAGAGTTGAGACGTGGAGCGGAGAGGGAAGTCCGACGCGTTGTTGAGGCGGAGGAGGGAGAATCGGAGGAGGAGGATGGGTCGAGGAGGTTGTGATCGTGATCTTGACGGAAGAGCCAGCGGGAGGTGAAGTTGACGGATCCAGGGGGATGAGGAGTGTGACTGAGCGTCGCCGGGTGGTCGAACCAGGGATGAAGTTGAGAAGATGGCGGACGGTTGTAGGAGGGGAGGGAGGAGGCGTCGATTCTTTCCGGTTCGTCGAACCAGTGAGGAGACCATCTTTCGTTGTCGTTGTCTCTCAGCCTAGGATCCAACCCTGGACGATCCTGCAGGCTCGTGGTAGCATCTCCGTTCGGACTGGCAGATCTCGTCTCCGTTCGACGTTGGGAAGAGAGGAGAAGGGGTTCCTCCTCTTGAGCGACCCTGTTCCCTTGCTCGGCCTGAAGGATCCAACTCGTCGAGTTCCAAGGTCTCCTCGTTGAAGCGGTTGCCAGAGGTGTTGGGTTCCCTTCTCCCCAACTCCAGTTGACGTTCGGTCTGCTTCTACTGGGTCCAGTCTCGTCGACGAGTTCGACTCGAGCTCGCGCCTCCGCTGCTTGTTCCTGCTGCTGTTGTTGCCTCCTCTCCTCGCTCCCCACGAGTGTGACGACTCCTCTCCTGGCTCTGTTGAGATCGAAGGGGCGAGGTGAAGTAGAAGTGGGTGCTGGAACGAGACCTCCAAGGCCAAGGGGATAGGCCGACCGCGTTCGAGTCGAGTGGACGGGGAGGGAGGAGGAGGAGGAGGAGGATGACGCGGAAGGAGGAGCGTAGGGGAAGGTGGTTTGGAGGAACCTCGAAGGGATAGATCGGACCGAAGAGCGAGTCGTGGGAGGAGAGGGCGAGTCGTAGTCGATGGTAGAAGAAGGAGGAGGGATCAAGCTGGGAACGCCCAGACCGAGAGGGGGAGGCGAGTCGGAGCTCGCGGGAGTCGAAGTCGAAGGAGGAAGAGAAGGAGGGCTGGGGATCTAGTAGGAATGAAAATAGAGTATACAAAAGTCAGCTCGAGTGTCTTCTACTATACATCGGGAGAGCTCGGAACGGAAGAAGCGTTCGTCCAAGCTGAGCCCTTCGATTCCCTCATCGTCGTCTCCTCCCAGTTTGCTCCTCCTTCCTCCCCCTCTATACACTCCCTTCCCGACACCTCAGCCTCAATCCAGTCGCTTCTCTACTCACCTCGAAGTCCTCGGCCTCAAGACCGAGAGGCGAATTGATGGACCTCCGTAGGGAATCGAGAGCAGCCTCCAACCCTTCCACTGTCTCTCCAAAGGAGGCTCGAGTCAGGCTTAGGTCCTGGTAGTCAAAGAGAAGGAGTCCGTTTAATTTAGAGCTCCAAAAAGGACTCGGATATCTATACTCACCCGTAGAGATTCGTCCATGCTGCTCTCAAGATCTGGTAGAAGGAGCCTGGCCGTATGAGGGAGAGAGGAAGGAGCTCAAACCCAAGTCCTCCCCTCCTCGGAACTGGGCCCAGCGTCGTAGTCAGAATCAGAATTCAGCAGGAGTAAAATCGTAGTCGAGAAATGATTCATCGTTATCCAAGAAGATAGGAGAGTAGGGTCGTGTAGAGTCGTTGAAAAAAAAAAGAGACAGAGGGTGGTACATAGGGGAGCGAACGAGAACGAACGAGATCTAGAGAAGTACTACTTCCACCTCGAACCCACACCCCTCACACCTCTTCAATCCCTCCTCCCTACGGATCTGGAACTCATGAACATGTTCCGAGTCCATCCGAGTTTGGTACGGGTTGTTCTTCGTTCGAGAGCGGAGTCTGTAGCGAACGACCAACGAACGACGCGAAAGTCAGCGTTCTCTCTCTCTTTTTTTCTTCCTCTCTCTCTCTCTCCCACTCGGAACAGGAATCAAAGAAGGAAGCACAACTACTCACAATCTCAGCCCCTTTTGAAATTTCCTCTCCTTCCTCTCCCTCTTCTCCCTCTCCCGATTCTCAAACTCCTCGTCCAACGCCTCAGGAGACCCCCACTTCTCGAACGCGTACGCTTCGACCTGCATCCTCAGGAACAACATCATGTTGCTGAACGTTCCGCCGTGAGGATTTCGTTTGAGCATGTGAGGTAGGAGATCCGGGTCCTTGAGTTCGTCTGAGGGAGCGAAGGAGAAGAGGGAGGAGGGAGGGACGCGTGAGCTCTCGAGTTCGCTCGAAGTGGACGAAAGAGAGATCAATCCGGAACGAGACACTCACCATCCGTAAGGAGGTAGTCATCCTTACACTCCCCTTTGGTCAAAAGAGAGTACTTGTCCTCGTTAGATCGCTTGCAGGAGGTACAGACCGACACCCCGAAGACGTCCTGGAACTTGTGCTCGATCTCGACGGTGTTGCATTCGGCACAGCGAGGTCCTCGTTCCAGGTCGATTCCTGGAAGGCGATGCGAATAAAAGAGGAGAGGGTGATTCTTGATCGGTTTCTTGACGGGTAGGAGGGACGCGGGAGAGGGGAAAAGGGAAAGGGAGAGAAGGAGAAATCAAGTTGAAAGCTCACCTGGCTCGAAAGCACCCGCTCCTCTCGCCTGTTCTCGTTCCTCCCGCCTCTTCTTCTCGATGGCAGCCTTCTCACCCAAGTCGTCCGGGTCTTCGACGAGGAATCCTCCGCGCGAGTTGACCATCTAGAAGGAAAAGAGAAGGAGAAGGGGAAGGGAGGAGAAGGGAGGAAGGTGGAGGTGACGTCAGGAAGGAGAAGGGGAAAAGCTTCGCGAGGGAGTAGGAAGGAAGATGGGGGGACATAGTGTATGCTCTTACCTTGGAGAGATCATAGTCGAAGTATTTTCCCTGCGACAACGAAAAGACGACGTCGAAGAAGGAGTCAGCGAAAGGAGTCGAGCTCACCAATCCCTTCCTCCCTTCTCTTTCCTCCCCTCCTTCTCTCCCTCACTACCCTCTTTAACTCACCAGTCTCTTATCAGGCTCCAGCGGTAGCAACTCTCCATCCTTCTGTTTCTCTGCAGCGTTCCTGCTCTCCTTCCCAGGCTGAGCGTTGGGTTGAGCTTTCCCTCCACCGGCAGGAGGAGAAGCAGATCGTCCTCGTTCTCGAGCTTGAGCGCTCGCTCGGATGGCAGTTTTGGCTTTGAGACGGTTGATCTGGGCAAGGCGGGAGGCTTCGGAGGACATCCTGTAGCCGAAGAGGGCAAGACAGGAGGGGGGATGCAGGGGAGAAGGGAGGAGGAGGCGGAGTGGGTGAAGGTTGGAGGTGGGGGAGGGAGAGGCAAGGCAGCGAAAGCTCGACAAGGTTTTGCTTCCGCAACGAGGGGGAAGAGAAAAAAACTGTGTTAAACAGGATACCAGGTTTCCTGGCTGGTGTATGAGAAAGGACACGTCAGATGCGAAAGGTTTGTTTCACAAAGGAGAAGGGAGAGCAAGTCTTCGACTTCATGAAGACTATCTCTCTTGAAGATCGGATTCAAGATCGGATCGTCTTCATCAAGATCGAATCCACCGAAAGCCACGCCAGGAATAAGGTGTTACGCAGCCTCCCGTAGCAATCAGACTGGGATCTGAGCAGATCGTTGGGGAGAGGTTCTTGAATAAATTCTGGGGAGGGAACGCGCGTACGAACTCGACGCGTCGAGCTTCGAGACTCAGCTTTCTCTGTATCCCTCTTCTCCCGCTCGCGAAAAGACTTGCGACTTTCGTAGAAAGCCTGAATGGAAGTCCTGAGAAGAAGCAGGAAGAACAGAGGGGAGACGGAGAGGGGAGGGGGCTGTTTTTACCCCGTTTCTGAAGGCCCCCATCCTCGCTTCAGCCTTTTTTCCTTCTTCCCTTCTCTACACCCACCACCAACCCTCCCTGGAGATCGCATGCAATCTCGAACTCTCTCCTACGAATCGGCTGCTTCCACCTCTTCCTACATTCCTCTGGCGTTCGTGGAAGGCTCCCTAGCCACTCTTGCAACCAACCGAAGAACGGCTCAGGCCGACATTTCGTCGCTGAAAGAATACCAGAGTCAGTAGGACTTTCTTGTCTTTCGACTGCCTACCTATGAACTCTCGAGCTCTCTCTGACCTCGATCTTTTGTTTTCAGCTCAAATGCAGGAGTGAGTGTTCTACCGTCTCTCCTTTTCCCCTCCTTCGGATGACTCCGCGTCGCCTCAGGCTCATCTTCCCCCTTCTCCTCCTGTGTCTGTTTTCGCCTCGCCTGCGAAGTTATCATAGGAGTCGTAGCGTAGCTTCATCACCTGCGATTCAACTGACCGAAAATCCGCTGGAGAAGAGCAGGGAGATCGAGCTGCGAAAGAAGGAAGGGGAGGGAAGCGAAGGTGAGTCCGTTTCAGCCCTCCTCTTCCCGCAAAAGAAAGTCTCACCGTTTCTCTCGTTTTCCGTTCGCAGCTATCACCGAGAGTTTTTAAAAGATCGATCTTTGGGCGAGTGAGGGGGGAAAGAGTTGAGGAGGAAAGTACTGAGAGATGAGTCTTTCGAAGACGGACGGACGTCCTCGAAGTCGAAGCTCACCTCCTCCCTTCTTCCTGTCTCGTTTGGCTACCGTTCTGAAGCTACTCCGTACGATACGAATCACGAGCCCGATCCAAACTGTGTTGAAGAGAACTAATGATAATGAAGAGATCCATTTTTTGAAGATCGAAGGAAAGTTTGCGGGCCGCGACGCGTCTGATTTTGATTCAGCCCACGCACGGCCCCGCCATTTCGTTCCGCTCTCGACTTTTTTCCTTGGGCGGGCAGGGAATCCTCTTTTTTCGAGATCGTCCGAAAGAGAGAGAGAGAATATTCGGATCCGGTATATATCGATGAATCCAAGAAAGTAAGACGAAAGAGGGAAAGACGAATCGAAAGGGAAGAACCGATGGTTTGTAGAGTGCCCGTACGTACATACAACCGAGATAACAAGACAGATTTTATGTAAGTACAAGTACATAAAGAAAGAACCGGGGATATATTATTCCCTAAAGAGCGATGGACTAAAACAAGCAGAAAAAAAACAAAGAGAAACAAAACAAAAAAAACGAACGAACGAACCAACACAACGACGAGAGAAAGAAAAGCCTGACCGACCAAACCAAAATCCTAACTACAACTGATCCACCTCCATCGGCATCCGCTCCTCCTCCTCTTCCTCACGAGCAGGATAGGACAACCTGAACCCCTCCATCCCCTCCACAACCATCTCCATCCCTCCTCCTCCTCCTCCTCTTCCTCCCATCTCCTCCTCCCCCCCCGCTCCTCCTCCTGCTCCAAGCAAATACTCCAAAAACCCCTCCCCTTCCCCCTCCTCCCCCTCCTCCACCTCCAAAGTCGTTCCAGCCACCCACTCTCTCCCTCTCCCCCTCTCCAGCTTTCCCTCTCCCTCTCCTCGTCTCGAGCGCGAGGTTCTCCCTCGCTCCATCGCCACCCACGCCCTCCTCACCACCTCCTGTTGACAAATCTCCTCCGCCGAAGGTCGTTTAGCCGGATCGGAACTCATCATGGCTTTGACGATGAAGCAGATTTGAGGGGATCCCCAGGAGGAGACGAGTTGCTGGTGAGGGGCGAGTGTTGAAGAGGAGGAGGAGGAGGAGGGGGTAGTAGGAAGAGGGAGGAGGATTTCGGGCGTTCCTGGTGTGAGGAGAGGGGAAGAGGAAGAAGAAGAGGAAGAGGAGGAAGAAGAGAAGGAGGAAGAAGAGATGGTGGATGTTGAAGAAAGGAGGACGGCGGAGAAGAAACAGGTGGAGGTGGAGGAGGGTTTGTTCAGCACGGTTGCGGTGGTGGTGTTGGTGTTGTTTTCGGGAGTGAACAAGAGAGGAGTTGAAGTTGGTGTAGGAGGAGGATAAGGGTAAGGTGATGTTGGAGGTGAGAAGGATTCTAGATCTGAGAAGTCGTCCGAGCGAAGACGATGGAACGGGGATCCGCCGGAGGGAGGGACGATGTTTGCTAGGGCTTCGAGGATGAGGAGACCGAGGCTGAGGTGGATATGTAGAGAAGGGTGGTAGGAAGGGTGGGTCAGGGAAGGAAATCGAAAGAAGAGAGAAAGAGAGAGAGAGAGAGAGAGAAGAAGGACAAGAAGAGCGGGAGGGAGTAGAAACGACGACTCACCTGAAAATATCCCCCGCCGTTCCAACCACCCCTCTAATCCCCTCCGGACTCAAATAATCCCTATCCCCTTCCCTCTCCGTCACCACCAACTCCGTCTCCTCTTCCTCCACCACTCCACTACTACTTCCCCCTCCTCCCGTTCCCATTCCCATGCCCATTCCCGCTCCCGCCCCTCTCAAAATCTCACTCCCCCTCCTCCTCACCAACCTAGCCGAATACCCCCAATCCCCCAACTTCACCTCCCCCTCCGCATCCACAAGCACATTGCTAGGCTTGATATCGAGATGAACGATCCCTAGGGAATGAGCGTACGCTACTGCTGAAGAGAGGGAAGCGAGTAGTTTCCAGCAGCGAGATTCGTTGAGTCCTCCTCCGACGGAGGGGTGCGAGGGAGAGGGTGAAGGGAGATCTGCGAGGGATTCGAGGAAGGTGGATAGATCTCCTCGGGTGTAGAGAGGAGTGTGAAGATGGAGACGGGAGGATTGTTCCCAGGCTGAGAGGAGGACGATGATGTTTGGGTGGTGGAAGGATGCTGGGATGGTTTCGAGGTCGGTTGAGAAGGAGGAGGAGGAGAAGTTGGTGGAAGAGGGAGGAGGGGGTGAAAGGGTTCGAAGGATATCTAGTTCTTCGAGATGACGGATTCTGGAAAAGAAAGAAAAAAAAAAAAGAGAAAGAAAGCGAGCAAGGAACGAGAGAGTCAGCTTCTCTTCACGAACGCGTCCCGTCCCTCCCATCTCTCTATCTCTCTCTCGAAGAACACGTTCACTCAATCCACTCACCTATCCTTCTCTCCACACCAAACCTTCCCAACCTTCACTGCCCCAACCTCCCCACTCCTCTTCTCCCTCACTCTCCAAACAACTCCTCCATCCCCCCTCCCCAACTCCTCAACCATCTCAAACCGTTCCTTCAACACATCCACCTCCTCCTCCTCCTCTTCTTCCCTCCCTCCCGCACTCCCACCGAACCCACTCATCCTCCCCTGATCTCCCAACCTCTCAAACCCAAACCCAAACCCACCCAACCCCACCGACGACGACGACGACGAAGCCACCGTGGCAACCACATTATACTCCCCCCCCAACGGCCCAGCTCCCCCCCCACTCCCTTTCCTTTTCAACCCCGACGAAATCCTATACCTCCTTCCAGCGGATAAACTAGCTGCTCTACGCTCCCTTTCAGTCTCCTTCTCCTTCTCCTTCTCCCAACCCCCTGCCACGGAGGAACTATGAGGTCCAAGAGACGAGAACGATCTCCCCCCTCCTCCTCCTGCTCCCTTCCCTCCGAAAGATAAAGGCAAACCCAATCCTAGCCCTAAGCCCTGCGTCTGGTTGAGGAGGTTAAGCTGTTGAGGTGAAGAAGGGAGTTGATCGTTTGTTCGACGACGTTGATGCTGCTGCTGCTGCTGCTGGGTTTGGGTTTCGGTGGTGGTGATGTTGAAAGGCGAGCGACGAGACGTAGCTGTCAGATCGTCGTCGTCGTCGTCGTGGTGATTCGAGGAAGAAACCTCCCCCCCAAAGAACAATCTCGTAGGTTTTACGGGTGTCCAAGTCCCTCTTCCTTTTCCTGCGACTGCGACTGTGGTGGTGGTGGAAGAGAAGGAAGAGGAGCTTGAGGAGGAGGAGGAGGAGGAGGAGGTGAGAGGTGAAGGACGAGCGAGGGATCCTAGGGAGAGAGGATGAGGATGAGGATGAGGGTGGTGATGAGGTGAGAAGTGGTTGTTGTTGTTTTTGGATGAAGAAGTTGGCGAGAGAGGTATGCTTGAGGAAGCGAGGTTCGAGGAGGTGAGAGGTTTGGACGACGACGATGCGGACGACGCGAGGAGGGAGGAGGTGAAGTGGGAGGTGGATCGGGAGGGTCGAGGGGAAGCGAGGTGGGAGATGGTGGGGGAGGAGTTGGAGGAGGAAGGGGAGTTGGATGAAGACGACGAGGACACGGAGAAAGGGTGTTGGTGGTGGTGATGAGAGGAGGTCGTCGAAGGGGAAGAAGCTGAGTGGGTATGGATGTTGAGCCTCGAGGAAGAGGAGAGATCGAAGTGGAGGGGTGTTTTGGAGTTGGGAGTGGGAGGGGACTGGTCGAGGATTTAAAAAAAAAAAAAAAAAAAAAAAAAGAGAGATATCGAGATGATGGTCAGATTGATCGATCGAACGAAGGAAGGAAAGACGGAAAGGAGAGAGAGAGAGAGAGAGAGAGAGGAAGAGAAAGAAAACACCCGCGTGTCCATGGAAACTCACAACCAAAGCCTTCCTTCCACTAGCAGGCATAGCAAACGACGATCCCGAGTTACTCTTCTTCATCAACGAAACCTTGAAAGCCTCTGGACTAGGTCTTGCCTTCTCGAATCCGCCCTCGTCCGGGACCGTAAGCATGGGTGACCGATTCGAATTACTCGACGACGATGAGGAGGAGGATGAAGGTGGTGGAGGAGGAGTGGGAGTGGAAGTGGAAGTAGAAGGGTGTTTGTTGGGTGAGAAGGAAGCTGAAGAGGAGAGGGAAGGTGAAGGTCTGAGTCTTTGGATCTGCTGGTGAGGAGGAGGAGGAGGAGGAGGAGGATCTGAAGCTGAAGGGAAGGGCGAGGAGGGTCCGGGTCCGTTTTGGGAGTAGGAATCTTGAAGAGGTCGAAGAGGAGGAGGAGCTGCAGATATCGAGAAAGCTGACCGACGAAGAAGAGGAGGTTTCTTGGAGGAGAAGGAGGAGGAGGAAGGTGATGGAGGGGGAAGATGGACGCTTTGGAGGTGATGGAACGAAGAGGAGGAGGAGGATGAGCTTGAGGTGGAGGAAGGGAGAGATGAACTGGGTCGATTCGGGGTTGGGGAGGTGGGTTCTTGGTCGTATGGCGAAGAGGGTACGGTCCTAGATGGTTGAGGTTGGAGGTTGAAAGGGTTCGAGGTGGAAGAAGGAGGAGGAGGGAAGAGGGAAGAAGCAGCCACTACGTCTCCATCCACCTCCATCCCCATCCCCATCCTCAGCCCACTCCCTCCTCCTCCTCCTCCTCCTCCTCCTCTCACCGGCGATCCTCCAAAATCCAACTGTCGTCGAACCGAAGAAGACGTAGGAGTTGGTCTCGAGGGGGAGGTGAAAGGAGAGCACGACGAGGAGGAGGAAGAGGAGGAAGAGGAGGTTGAGCTGCACGTCCGATGGAACGCTCCTCCCTTTGGAGAGAAGGCAGAGAAGGAAGAATCGTGAGGGTGGTGATGAGAGGGGGACATGACGAGATGCATCCTTCTTCAGAGAAGAACAAGAAGAAGAAGAAGAAGAAGAGAGGGAGATGAGGGAAGGGAGGAAGACGTTGGGAGAGACGACGACTTGTTTTGATCTTTCCCTCTCCAGCGGAAACTCTCGTCCCTCCTTCCCCCACGCGCTTAGTCTTTCCCCCCCCCCTTCCTTCCCCACTCCTCTCCCCTTTTTTTATTCTTTCTCTCCCTCTTATTCGCCTCCGATGCAGACAAGCAAACCCCAACCAAACACAAGCCTCCGCTTCTTTCGACCAATCAGCTCATTCAGTTTCATCGAGAACAGACAGCTTCGACAACAGGACGTCGTTTTCGAGACCTTTCCGTTCCGCGCACATCTCCCTCTCTCTCGTGCACGTCGGAGAAAGAAAGGTTCACGCTGAGTAGTAGTAGTAGTAGTAAAAGAGAGAAGAGAGAGCGACAGGATTGGAAGAGCAAGGCAAAAAGGGGGCGAGTTGGTTCGAAAAAAAAAAAAGGGAGGGGAAGACGAAGGGGGAACGAAAGGCACGTCGCACGAGAAGGAAGCGATCTACAGAAGCAGTCAGGGGGTCGGTCGAAGTGGGACGATCAAACGAAGACGAAAAAGAAGCTACGCACGTACGTATTAGCTGGCTTTTTTTTTTTTTTTTAGTAGGGCGACCAAAAGGGGAAGGAAGGATTGAAAGAAAAAGAGAAAGAAAGAAAGAAAGAAAGAAAGAAAGAGGGAGGAAGGAAGGGAGAGACAGGGAGCGTGGGCGAATACTGGTACAGAAGGGGAAGGGGGGTTAAGAGTTAGAGAAGATGTAGAGAGGAAGCGAGCGGAAGTGATGTAGACTACTGTATCTAGGAGTAGGTAAAGGAGGAAAGAGGGTGGGTTGCACAGAGAGAGAGAGAGAGAGAGAGAGAGGGAGGGAGGGAGAGCGATCCCATGTTTCAGTGCTGTAGGCTGATCATTTCCTGAAGGTGCAGCAGCTGTAATGAAACGAGATAGAGAAAGAGAGAGAGAGAGAGGTCAGCGTGAAAAGGGACGGAGAAGTTGGGTGAGGTGAGCAAAAACGACGAACCTGATGATGTAGGGGAAGATGGAGAGGGTGACGAGAACGAAAGAGACCCAGGTCTGTTTTTGGGGAAAGAGAGAGAGAGAGAGAGAGAAAGGACCCGAGGTCAGCTTGTTTTCTTACCTTCGAACGAGACGCTCGACGTCGAACGTCGACGAGAGAGACCGAGAAAGAAGAGGGAGGAGACGGAGGAAGGGAAGCTGAAGCTCACGAGGATGATGCTGTTTCCGAACTTGACAGTGATGGCTGGATTGGATCCTACCGAGACGGCCTTGACCCTGATGGAGCAAAAGAGAGGAACGAACGAAAGAAGTAGGAAGGAAGAAGAGAAGAAACATCAGCTTTCGCGACCGACTCGTCCTAAAACGAGAGCCCGAGAAGTAGGGAAGGGAAAGATGGACTGACTTGGTGTAAACAGCGGTCCAGATGGCAGCGCCGACAGCGAGACCTATGCTTGAGACGATGGCCCAGAAAGCAGCACCTGTGGATGGAAGAAACCGAAGTAGGAAAAAAAGAAAAGGTCAGCTCGATGTCCTTCTCTTCTCCTCCCTTCCCCTGCAACAGTCCGGTCTCACGAGATGGGAGCAGTCCACCTATTGATACAAGCTTATCTGGAGAAGAAACGAAAGAGAGGAGACGTACCGAGAAACGCGAATCGATGAGGAATGACTCCGCAAATGAAGGCGAGGAGTGCAGCACAGGAACCAATGAAGATGAGCCAGAACGCAGCTTGAGTGAGACGACCTGTGTAGTTGGATGAGACGAAGGTCGAGCCAGTGGGAACGTAGGCGTTTACTCTAGAGAAAAAAAAGGAGACGTGTGAGTCAAACTGAAGGAGAACGCGTCGCGAGATAGAAAAAGGAACGAACTGAGTTTGGTACTGGGTAGGAATGTCGCTGAGGATGGCCTCAAAAGGCTTGAGGGTCTTTCCCAGAGCTGTGGTGTTGCAGTTGGCAGCGTTGGAGGAGATGTAACCGCAGGAGTTGAGGACTGGGAGGGCGAGGATTGAGGAGAAGTCGAAGGTGAGTCGCGTTTCAGTCGTCTTTCAGATCGAAAGCTGCTTCAAGTGGAAAGAACCGGGACTCACGACCCCAATCGTAGTGATTACGAAGTCCAGATCCGGAGCCGAGAGCTGTCAGGTTGGTGGTGTTGGCGTAGAGATCGGAGAACGAGACGGTGGGGTTGGCGGCTGGAGGGAGGAAACGGAGCAGAGGTCAGCTTCAGCTTCTGTTGAAGGAGGGAAAGCTGAGAGTCAAGGCTGCTGAGGTCTCAAGAAGATGCTTACTTCGAAGAGCGGCTCCCAAGTTCGAGACATCGACTGTGTTGTTGTCGAAGGTGGAAAGGGGAGAGAGTCAGGTCTTAAAAAGGAAGAAGGGTCGAGCGAGCTCGAAGGCGCCAAGAGAGTGGGAGGGAGGAAGGACTGGAGGGAACGAACGTCTGATCATGAAGAGGGATCTAGGAATTGCCGAGGGGTTCTGTAAAACATAGATCGTATCAACTCGTGCTGCTAACTTTCAGAAAGAGAGGTAGAGACTTACGATTTGACCGATCTGAGAGCGAAAGAAACCAGATGGAGCTCGATCAGCTTGAGCTCCTTCCCCCTTCTCCTCCGTTTCCTTTCCGTGGTTTCCCTCCAAAGACCCAGCTCTGAAAGACTTACATGCGCAAAAACCATGATCACACACGCAGCCATCCTGTCAGACAAACAGCAAGCGGCGAAAGGTGTATGGGTGAGCGAGAGGCTGCGACACTTCAACCGGATCCGCTCAGCTCCTGCCACTCCTCCTCTCTCCTTCCTCCTCGAGCTCTATATCTCCGACCGTCGAGCTAGAACCCACGTGAAGAAGCTGGCAGCACCAACGCAGACTGTGGGAGACAGATAAAGGGAAGGAGAGTCAGCTTCGCAGCTCTAGGGAAGGATGACCTTAAAGAAGAGAAGGAGGGCTTCGAACAACATGACGAGCTTCGACCGCTCCTTCCTCTCCCTTCTCTTCAGCTGCTACCAGAAGGGATGATACTCACTTTCTCCTCTCATATTAGTATTAGGTAAGTAGCAGTGAGGGCCGATAGCGGCAAAGCGGTCTTGAAGAAAGCGAAGGAGAGGAAAGAAGAAGATGTCGTTGGGGGGGAGGGAGGAAACGCAAACCTAGTCGATCAGTCTTCCCTCTTCCCGCCCCAGAACCCAATGCAGCCCAGCCTGCCTGCTTGGAGAACAAAATGGTCGCCGGGCGAGCCTGGGTAGCAACAGAGGGAGCGTATAGAAGTCGCTCCTAAGTCAAAAAAGATGATTTTCGCCTTCAATCTCTGAGGCTCCTTCAGCTCGACGTCGCGTCGAGCCACTTTCTCGGTCCTCCTCCGTCTTGAAAGGCGGCGAACCCATCCGCGAGGGCCGGCTGGTATTGAGGAAGATTACAATCCATAGAGTCTGGATAGGGCCTTCACTTCACAGCTTATGGAAAGCGGCTGAGAAATGAAAAGGAAAAGGAACGAGAGACGCCACGAGAAGAGCGGATTCGTTTCTCGACGTAGCTTCCAGTGAGGTTCGGGTTCAGGGGCCATTGGAACAGGTATAGAATTCAACCAAATGTTCATGAGATGAGAAGCAGGCACGATCAGGAGCCTTGGACGAGTGGAAGGGACGAAAAAGAACCCGACCGCGACGCGTCGCTTTCGCTTCTTTCCCCATTTCTTTCCCAGTAGTTCGATAGGAGTGGTCGAAAGGGATAGAATATGGAAAACAAGATATATGTTATGAGAAGGAGACATGTATTAATTGGTACATAAGGAGGGCGGTAAGAGAAAGAAAGCAAGAGCGACGAACGACAAACAAGAAAAGCAACCAAAGCTGCTCAACAACAACCACAGATCGACACCCAGCACAAAATCAAGCCCTATCATACAAGCCTATCACCTCGAAGTTCCTCTTCTCGCACTGCTACGTCGGTGACTCTCCTCCTGCTTTCGCGAGGGATACGGTCCGGACGAGGATCTGCACCTGCCAGCGATGCGAGGACGAAGTTGACCGAGGAGCTCCGGGTGGTTTCGTTGGAAGAGAGGGTGAGAGAAGGCTGAGAGGGGGGATAAGGGAAGGGAAAAGTCAGCTGCGAGCCGAGATCGCGAAGGTTACGAAGCCAGGAATAATGCGACGCGTTGCAAAAGAAGAGCGAAAACGAACCCATAGTGAAGGTCTTCCCTCCAGATCCGTTTACTCCTCCTCCGTACGTGGATCGATGCGAGCTTGAAGAAGATTGGGATTCAGAGGAAGGCGAGAGGAACCTCTGATGGTGGCTGGAAGGGGAGGAGGACGAGTTCGGCGCGTCCTCGCGATCGCGGACAGGGCCGCGAGCGAACGAGTCTGGAACGAGGAAGGGAGGGAGAGAGAGAAGAGAGAGAAGATAGCAGCAAAGATTCGTTAGAATTCAGATCTTACGCGCTGGAAGACGAGGGAGAGAAGACCGGGAGAAAGGAGAAAAGAGAGAGGAAGGAAGTAAAAACGAACACATGTTGAGCTGGCGGATGAAGGATGAAAACTTTCCATGCTTAAAGAAGCGAGGGAGAACTGAGGATCGAAGATAGTATGGGAAAGAAAGAATAACAGTCAGTTTGATCCGACTGTGGAGAAATGGGCCACTCAGAAGCGAACGCGAAGATAACTGAAAAGTTTCCCACGTTCGGTGAATCCTTCCCCAAGAAGGAGCGACTTCCCATCTTGAGACCAGCAGCAGTGTTGCTCGTACTCGGAGTGATTGGCGATATGCCAGAGCTGAGGAACGTGTAGGAAGGTGCGTCGTGTCAGCTTCGGACGAGGACGGGCAACCAACAGAAGGTGAACGGAAGGAGCTCACCTTCGACACAAACGCAGTCTGGTCTCCCAACTTCCCTCCCTGAAGCTGGTCATCGTTCTTCGAGATCTCAGGAAGAGAGGTGGAGTAGGACGCGATAGGAGACGAGGTTGAGATTCCCATCGATGAGGGGGGGGTGTGGTCGAGATAAGTGGGATCGACGCTGACCAATCCTTCCGAACCAGCGTCTCGGACTCCAAGAAAGGGGAGCGATTCCGGGCCATGTGAGGAAGGTGTCGAAGGAGAAGGCAAAGAGGGCGGCTGTTCCTCTAGGAAAGGAGCAGAGAGGAGAGGGCATGTGGTGAGGAAGTAGGGGCACTGGGAGATTGGGAGAGGAAGAAGAGATGAAGGAGTGGAGAATAGGTAGGAGAAGAGGGAAGGGAAGAAAGGAAGAAACGTCAGATCTTGCCAGTCGTTTCCAGGGCCACAGCTTGGGAGGGAGAAAGGAAAAGCGGCACGGAAGGAGAGCTGAGTAAGTTCTGCGAGAAAAGGACCAACCTGGAAGTTTTCCATGGTAAAGAGCTGGAGATGGTGGCGGTGAAGGTGGTGGTTCAGGCAATTCAACGGCGAGGAAAGAGAGTGGTGTGTTGAGAAGTGCGTCATTGAAACGAGCCGCGTCGAGTTGTCTCTAGCACCTTCTCTCTTCTCCATAGCTCTAGTAGTTTCTCCGTAGGTAGCTTAGCCAGTGATAGTAGATACGCCATAGGTGCTGCGGAGGGTTCTCGTAGAGGATATAAGGAGGGCTCGCACTGAGAGGAGGAGGTTCTTCACTTGTACTGAAGACCATCCTCCTCCAGAGCCGAAACCTCACAACAAGTGGGTTGCCGAGAGCGGAAGCTCTTTTCCTTTTCCGCTAGAAAAATAAATACTTCTCTCATGGCATACAAATGAATAAATTAGCTTGCTTCCCCATAGAAAGGAAAGGGATCCCAGGCGAGGAGAGGCTAAACTACGAAACGAAGAGGAAACGGTGAACGTCGCGACTCGCGTCGTGAATCGAATCAATCCTTTCGAATCTCTGTTGCCAGCCTTGCCTGCGCGACCTCTCTTACCCCCTCCGACTCACTCAGAAAATTCCCCTGATCCGCTTTTGGTATCCAGTCGATTTTTTCTGCCGGTTGGTGGGTTCGCGATTCAACTTTCCCTCGCGTTCTCTTTCAGCTGGACCGTCTTTTCTCGCTCGTCTTTCCAGTACCAAATAGCTCACGGTCTCGTGGTTCGTTTCTCCTCAGGTCCTGACATTCCTTGGAGTGGATCTGAGTGAATGCGTTGGCAGGTCTTGCATCGTTTTTTTCAGTTGATGGAACTAGAAAAAAAAAAGGAGGTCATCAAAGTCGACATCAACTCGCTCAGCTCAGCTCGCCTTTCCCTCCTTTCCTCTCTCTTGCAAGCAACCCCCACCAAGCCCTTGCTCGCTTTCCTTCCTCCTCTTCTTCTTCGCTCTCCCCATACCCCCATGTCGTCCACCCTCGCATCCGCAGCCAAAGCCATCGCGGTCGAAGCAGCCTCTCCTGCTCCTCCCTCTTGGTTTGCCCACCTTCCTGTCCCCTCCTCCAAGCCGACTCAGATCTCCGTCGACGAACTCCACTTGCTCCTGGAGAACGAGGCGGCTGGTCAGCTTGCTAGAGGAGTGGATTGGATCGTCGTTGACGTGAGAAGGGCGGACATCGAGGTCAGCTCCGACAAGCTTCAAGGAAGGATGGGGAGGAAGAGGTGATGAGCTCGAGTTTTGACCTTCTTCCCTTTTTTGATTTCTACTCCCTCAGCCTCCCAATGACTTTTTGATCCCATCGGCCATCAATCTTCCAGCTCATACCTTCTACCAGACCCTTCCCTCGCTGTTCCCCCTCCTCTCAAAGTGAGCTCTTCGTTTCCTCCTCCTCGAACCGCTTACCGCCGGCCTTTGTCTTTCTCGTCCTCCATCCTTCTCATGTTCCGTCGACCGAGCTGACCTTGATCACCTTTCTCTCTGCCTTTAGAATCCCCTTGGTCATCTTTCACTGTGGATCTTCTGCCGGAAGAGGTCCGAGATGCGCTGGTGAGCTCATCTCTTCCTCTCTGACTTCCCCCTCCAACGTTGAGCTAAACTCTCTTCCTCTCACCCCCCCACCTTCCCAGGCTGGTATCAAGACTTGCTCAACTCGAAGCAGAACACTACGAGCAAGGCTCTGATCCTCACTGGAGGTATCAAGGCGTGGACAGAGCGATTCGGAGGGGAGGAGAAGGGGGTTGTTCGATTGTGAGATCAAAGGCGAGGGAGCATCTACGCTACATAGACCGGATGGGCGGGAAGTGGAGAGGGAAACAGGGAAGATCGATGAAAGAAATAGATAAGAAGAGATCGAGGGTATCAATGCGGACGAGTGGTAAAAGACTGAACAGAGAGGAAGGGAACGGCGAACGAGCAAGACGGGACGAGGCGAGGGAGGGAGACTACAGATGAGCGAAAAGCAAGCAAGGAGCATGGAGGAACTAAGGTAGAGCAGGACTGTACATCACACCCATCTAGAAGACGAGAAAAAAACGAAGAAAATGGATGAAGGTCAGCGTTCGAGTCGGGTCGAAAGGACTCTGGCGACGGCAGCGGCAAAGGAAGGAAAGAAAGAGCTCACCTCGCCTACAGGTACCTGTGAAGGAGGCTCCATGTCGAGGATTCCCGACTCTCCTCCCGTACTGTCGTAGAGATCGTCGAAAGCGCCTTGGGCAGAGGTGTAGATAGGATCCTGGTTTTCGAAAGGATCCTGGTTTTCGACGGCCATTTGGTCTCGGTACTCAAGGTACGACGTGATCCTGTGGAAAAGCAGAGGAACGAATGTGGTGAGTGGTTCTGGGAGGAGGGGAGAAGGAAGATTATCGCGAAAAAGAGAGAGAAGACAACGAACCAGAGGTGATGCGACATGAGCTCGTCTGCTGTGGGTCGCTCGTCCGACGAGACGGTCAAGCAGCAGAGAATAAAGTCGATGGCGAGTTCCGAGATCTGATCGGGGTCGGGTAGTGGAGGAAGTTCACCAGCTCCGATCCTGAGCGAAGGGAAGAGAGGAGAAAAGAAATAGAGGTCAGCTTGGAAGCAGGAAGTCGCCTCTTCTTTCAAGACTCACTTGTACATGATCGCCCACTGAGAAATAGATAAAATTGGAATACATATCAGTGGCTGGGCCTTGGAAGTGTGAAAGAAGACGATGAAGGAACTCACCTCATTCTCAGCAGTGTACCAAGGCTTCTTCCCCGTCGCGAGTTCGATAACGACCATTCCCAAACTCCAGATATCCATCGCTCCGAGACGACCGCCAGGCGAGTTCTTGATGACCTCGGGAGACATGTACTATGAGTAGGAGGAGGCGGTGAGAGAGTATAGACGATGTAAGCATGGAGCGAGATACTTGAGAAGGAGGAAGGAAAAGATCGTTCGACTCACCATCGGCGTTCCCTGAAGCGAGTTCATCTGAGTTCCAGCGGGAGCTCGAGTTCGGTTGATGGTTCGATGACCTCGAGCGATGATCTTGGCCGCTCCGAAGTCAACGAGCTTGATGATCCCAGCGTCGGACGTGAGCAGGATGTCTGTAAAGCAGGAAGGAGGGAGGGAGGGAAAAGACGCGACGGAGAGTCAGCTCGCGTCTTCGACTAGAACTGCAAGGGCAAACGAGAACGAGACTCACTATCGGGCTTGATATCTCGATGAACGATTCCTCGACCATGCAGGTACGACAGTCCCTCGAGGATTTGGCACGCGTAGTTCATGATGACCTCCTCCTGCTCGATCCTCCCGTGCTCGAGGAGATCCTTGAGACTTCCTCCGTCGCAGTACTCCTGGAAGATGTAGACCTTGTCTCGATGAACCTCGATTCCGTAGTACTCGACGATGTTCTGATGGTTGAGCATTTGCATCACCGTCGACTCGTCTTTGATCTGCTTGTAGACGGCTGGGAGGTTGGAGACGTCAGAGAATCGAATCTCCTTGACGGCCATGACGGTGTTCTGGTCCATGTTGTGAGCGGTGTAGACCTTGCCGTAGGCGCCTGAACCGATGAATCGACCTTGCTGCCAGTGAATGGAGATGTTGGAGGAGGAAGCGGCGAGAGCGACGAGCGAACGATCCTCTGGACGATCCGAGTTGACGACTCGACCGATTACGTGCATGTCCCAGTCCATGTAGGCTCTCGTGTCCTCGAGAATCTTGATACCCGCTCCTCGACGATCGTGGACGAGACGAACGCTCTTGTCTCCAACTCCTTCTCCAGTCCATTCCCCAGCGAGACGAAGGAGAGCCGACGCTCCTGTTTGATCCGAAGGAGAAACCGCTTGTCCGACGAGTCCATCATCGTCGTGAGCGGTTTCGAGTCCAATGGTGACCTTCCTGAGCTCGGCGAGACGGTCGGCTTCCTTCTTGGCTTCGTAGCTCGATCGAGCTCCGAGGATGTCGAAGTGGCTGATGAGGAGAGCCATGCAGCTCGCGACCTTCTCCTGGAGTTGAGCGAACTCGCCTCGTTCGAGATGAAGGATGTTGTTTCCTCTCGTCATCGTCATGGCGAACTCGAGAGCGTTGACCGTCCATCGGAACGTCTTGTGGTCCGTCGGGTCGCAGTCCTCGCAGATGAAGGCGACCCAGTTGATGGCGAGAACCATGAGAAGACGACTGAACCCAGACCACGTCGCGTGGTCCATGTAGACTCCGACTCGTTGACCGTGATCCGACGAGAACGAGAACCAGTTCTCGATGAGTTCTTGAGATCCTTGGATTCCTACGAGGGAGGCTCGAACGTGGATGACCGATTCGACGATGGCTTCCGAGAGACGAATCGTCGCGAGCCCGATCCTCCTGAGCTCTCGCTGGACCGTTGGGAGATGAGCTTGCGATTCGACGAGGCACTGGAGGTCTGTGATCCGTTCTCCAGTTTCCAAGTCGACGAGCGAGTCCACGAAGCGTTCCTTGGCCGATGAGAGTCGAGGAGAGGGTCCGTCGGCAATGAGTCGAACTCGGTACTCGCGAAGATCGAGGTCGATCCAAGGGATGGGGACGTGCATGATCGCTCCTTGCCAGAAGAACTTTTGAGCCGGAGTCATGACGAGGAGGTAGGATGCCTGGTTCTCTCCCTCTCCCTCTGCTTCGTCTCCGCTGCTGCCGTCCATCTCCCTCCGATCCGGCGAGCGACGAGAGGTCCTGTCGTACGAAAAGGCTCGGATGAGGAGGTGCCGAATCCGTTCTGGGTGCTCTCGAAGACTGCTGTCGGCGACGACGTAAGTTCCTTCCGCCTCGAAGGCTCCGGTGTAAACGAGGAAGTGACCAGACGCGTAGAGAACTCCGAGGAACGCGTCGAGATCGATTTGATCGAGCGAGTACTCTGCCGAGTTGTCGAACCGGCTTGTGAGACGTCTAGAAAGGGAAGGCATGGGAATAATCAGAGAGGTCTCAGGAAGGAAAGATCAGGATGATGGAGGAGGGGAAAGACCCACCGAGCGAATCGTTGAAGCTTCCTGTATCTCATCCTCACCGCGTCGAGGATCTTCGCGAACCAAGCGATCCTCTCCTCGTCGGTCATCATCTGGTCAGCGACGGTGACGGCTGTCTGCATCTTCCCATCGGCTGCGACGTTCGCTTCGAGAATGACGACCTCCTCCTCGTACGCGTTTCGAAGACCTCCTGAAGGTTGTGACGACTGCCTCTCGACTGGGTGTCCGTTCTTTCGGACGGCGTTGGAGACGACGGTAGGAGGGAGGTTGGCCGGTTGGGAGGAAGGGACGTGCAGTTGGGTCTCGAAATAGTTGATGACTGGATTTGAAAGGAAAGGAGGAAGGGAGGAAAGGAGGAGTCTCGTCAGCGAGGAAGGATGGAGCGAGCGAGCCTGAGCTCGACGCGACGTACCTCGAACCATGAGCTTTTTCGTTAACGAACTGTATTGAAAGGATCAGAGATCAGCTTTGCGAAGGCGATGTAATAAGAGGAACTGAAAGAAGTGAAGAGTGACGAACCAGAACTGCTCAGCGACGATCAAATCTCCTCCTCTAATCGTCTCCGCACTCTCCGTCAAGAACTCCCACTCCGCCTCCAAGATCTCCGTCTCTCTGAAGTAGATCGCCTTGCTCCCACTCTTCAGCTTCCAATGCAGCAATCGGAAGAAGAACTGGAGAC
Source organism: Mrakia blollopis (assembly GCA_000950635.1). Taxonomy (NCBI): domain Eukaryota; kingdom Fungi; phylum Basidiomycota; class Tremellomycetes; order Cystofilobasidiales; family Mrakiaceae; genus Mrakia; species Mrakia blollopis. The sequence goes on along the minus strand of BBPU01000145.1, from coordinate 18,364 downwards.
TCTGCAGCAGCACCTCGTCGTAGCTCTCTCGGATGCACTCGGGTAGGATCCACTTCCTGTTCGCGTCGGGCTCGATGACCGCGCCGTACTGTTTCTTGATCGTGCAGGCGAGAGCGATTCCGAGCCTGAAGTCCTCCGTGAGCTGGTCGATGACGATGACCGTAGGATCGGCGACCTTGAGAGCGTAGGCGAGTCGAACTTTGAGAGATTCCTCCATGAGTTGGGTTGGGAAGGAGATGAGTTTGGTGAGCTCGGCTTGGTAGGGAGGGAGGTTGAGGGTTTGGAAGATGTCGGAGTGTTCGAGGTAGGTGGATTTCGCCGAGGAAATGAGAGCGTAGAGATCCGAGAGTGTCTTCTTCTCGAACGTCCGCTGAAGGGAGTCCTCCTTCATGACTCGTTCGACGAAAGTTGGAGGTCGAACTGGTTTCTCCTCGTCTGGGTAGCCGCCAGGAGCCGTTCCGATGATAGGCTCCTCTGCATCGACCTCCTTGACGTCGAGGTCCTCCGATCCCGTCCACTTTTGAAGGATCCCGATCTGAGTTCGAAGGGAGAGGACGACGTTGCTCCAACTGACGAGGGCTTCGACTCTGCGTTGGAAGTCTGGCGAGTCGTAGAGAGGTTTGGCTTGTCGAAGAGCTCCGCGATGAGGGTAGAGGGATTCGGTGTGGGAGAGTTTGGAGAGGATGGCGAGGACTTGGTCGAAAGCGGAGGGAGGAGGAGGGAGGGGAGGTCGAGGAGTGGTGGAGGAAGGAGTGGGGGTGGAAGCTCCAGGGAGAAGGGAAGTGGGTGTTGGCGTCAAAGACTCGTCCTCCTCTACAAGCTTGAGATCCAGTTCGTCGATGGCGTCCACGACCTTGAACGCGTTGACCTCCTCGAGAATCATGTCGACGGTCCGTTCGCGTCGCTGCTCGACTCTCGCCGTCTCCTCCTCCGCCGTCCTCCCTCTCAGCCTCGCTCTTATCCCCCACCAGATGTTGCTCCCCATCTCATTCCTGAGAACCTCGCTGTTCGGCTTCTCTCCTCCTATCCTCGTCTTCTCGGACCTGAGCACCTCTCCAGACAGGACGGAGGAGAGCATCGTCTGCCATTCGAGTCGTTCTCGTCCCTCCGGATTCGACGCGAGATCCGCGACCGTCGAAGGAGAGAGCGTCCCTGAGAGGTGTCCTTGAGGTCTGGAGCTGGCTTTCGATCCTCCTGCTGAAGTTCCTGAGGGTCCTGTGGTAGGGAAGAAGTGAGAACCCGAGCTGATGGGACCGATGCCAGGGAGAGTCCCTCCTCCTTCCGAGACGCCGACGAACTTGCGAACTCCAACTCCTGCTCCTGAGAAGCCGTTCATGAAACCTGGAGCTCCTGGTAGGTTATCGTCGTCCGAGTCGTTCCCGTCGAGGAGCTGACCGAGTCCTGTCTGGAAGTAGTTCTTGTCGGGGTCGTCGTAACCTGTTCCGACTCGACGAGGTGCCTCGGGTGCTGTGGCTCCCGAAGGCGTGGTTGCTTTGCGATATCGACGTTGGAATTTGGTAAAGGGACCTGATGACTCTCCTGAAGAGGTGCTGACGTGAGGTTGGGGGTGGGAAGAGGGCGTCCGAGAGTAGGAAGAGTTGCGAGAGGAGGAAGGAGGAGGCTGGGAGGTGTGATGGAGGGAGGTGTTGACTTGGTCGGACGAGGTAGGGGTGGAAGAGAACCGAAGTTTGGACATGGGACCTCCTCCAGAGTCCGAAGAGGAGGGTGCTCGATCTCGAGGATTGTTGGCTCGAGAGAAGCTCGGACTGAAGACGAGAGAGAAGGCGGTCAGCATGGGTCGGGAGAGGGAAGGAGGACGAGGAGGAAGCTCACGTTGTGACGAGTCCTATGGGAGTATCCGAGCCAGGATCCCCTCCTTCTGCTCCCGATCCTAATCTCTGCAAACTGACGGGTATCTTGTCATATTCCTCGTCGTCCGGAGATGAGAAAGTGCCTGCTTCTGGAGGTGAGGGAGAAAGGAAAGGAAGAAGGGAGGGAGTTCGTCGAAGTCAGCTCTCTCTTTCTCTCCCTCTCTCGCCCATTGGTGCCTTAGGACTCGAGTTCACTAACCGAACGTAGGCTTTGAGGCCGGCATGATGACCGGAGTATACGACGAAGGAGAGTACGTTGCGGGGGGGGGAGAGGGTGATGGCTGGGGGGAAAGAGAGGAAGGGAAGGGGAGCTGTGGAAGCGCCGCTGTCCGTCGGGGGTGCTTTCCGGTCAAATTGAAAGAATTAGGTTTCCATTTGGACTAGTCCTCGTCCTACGAAGGTAGCCATTTCCTCCCAAAAAGTGGTGTCAAAAAAACAGAGGAGCACGAAAAAGGAGAAGGAGAGGGATTCGTCGAGCTCACCTCGCACTTCCATCTCTCCTCCTCCTTCTCCTTGTACAGCTCTTCTAGTCCAGGGAGATTGTTCGGGGCCTTCCCTATACCTTCTAAATACTCTCCAAAATCTATCGGATGGCTCCCATGATCCTCCGAGCGAGGAGGTCTGCTCTAGTAGCAGTCAAGCCCAGCCCTCCTCCCGTGAGCTCGACCTCCCCTTCTCTTTCGCCTCCGCCCCTCCCATGCTTATAGCTGACCTAGAGACAAGTTGATCTTGATGGCAGATCTATTCTCTCCGATTTTACTTCCCGATGGAAGTCGTCCTCCTCATCCTCGGCTACCTGTCTCGTCGAGACCTCGCCTCTCTTGCTCGCACCTCGTTCCAATGCCTCTCGGAAACCGCACCTATCCTCTACGCCTACGTTCGTATATCTTCAGAGAAGGGCCTCTTGAGCTTTTTCGCATCCGTGAGTACCGATTACTAACCTTGCTATCCTCGGATTCGAAAGGGAAACGGGACGAAGCAAGAGCTGACCTCCTCCCTCTCCCTCTCCCTCTCCCTCTCCCTCCTCCCTCTCTCTCCCTCCCTCTGTATACAGGACACCCTCTCCTCCTCCCGTCCCAACCGTCTTCGCCCCCTTCTCTCCACCACTACAACTCGCCGGCTGTGGCTCGACCTCGCCTGCTGCCACAATCTGCGCCCAACGACCATCCGAAACACCCTCCTCTACAAACGATCTTCGTTCCACCTCCCTCGTTTCGCAACCGACCACCCTCCCCCTCCCTCCTCCTCGATCAACTCCGAATCACCCACTTCGGAGAAGGATTTATCCGACCCTTACTCGAAATCTACGACGTCCTCATCCTCCCTCACCTCTCCCCGAAAGTGCTTTGGCTGGGAGTCAACGCCGTCCTCTGTGAGAGGAGAAGAGCGTTCGACATCGCCACTAATTTCACCTCGACGGCGTTCTTACGGAGTTGGGATAGGTTGGAGAGCGTGGAGCTGAGGAGCTGGATACCTATGGGATACCAGAACTCGAGGTTCTTCCTTGCGGATCTTTCGCGACGCGACGAGCAGAGAAGCGAGGAGGAGGGAGGAGGAACAGGAATGAGGTCGTTGACGTTGTGGGTAGACTTCAGGTTCTGGAGGGAAAGGTGGAGACCTTGGCTGTTGCTTCAGGTGAAGGGCTCGGGAGTGCTGGAGACGGTGGGCTTGGGAGTGGGAGGGTTGCAGTGGAAGGTCAGCGTTGGGAAGGCCCGTCCAACTCGATCAATCCACACACCCATACCTCCATCGCTTCAAGGAACCATCATCATCGACAGCAAAAACTCTCCTTTCCACTTTCGGGCCGTTGAGGGAAGACGCTGGGAGGAGAAATTAGATGGGGAGGACGGTCGAGCGGGGGTGATAGAAACGGAACGAAGGAGCGACTGGGCGTACGATGTCTTAGGGATTATGGAGACGAGGCAGTCGAGATGAAGAGGTGGAATACTGGGGGTCGTTGCTAGCAGGTACTGTTTCGGTTCACGTTCGTATCGTCTCGCCAAGGAGCGGTGATACTCTACTCTCTTCCTCCCTCCCGCTTGTCTTTGGATCCGGGCCCACGCCCAGCTTTGGAAGCTCTACATCCTGCTGATCGTTCCGCTATACGTCATTGTCAGTTTGCGCTCGCTCTTGCTTTGATTTTTTTTTTTACTTTCGTCTCCTTCAGTTCCGGTTCTCGACGCGTTCTTTCCCTCTTCGCTTTTCGTTTACTTAAGTCCTGTCCGTTGATATCAAATATGTCTTCCCACCTACATATCCCTCAGGGCAGACCGACTTCTTTTCGAGGCCGAAAAGGGAAGATGACTGACAGAAGAAAAGAGTCCAAAGACCATCCGCTCTTCGCGCTGCTGCTTTGCTTGTCTTTCCTCAAAAATTTCGGCTTCGCAGAAAGAGAGTGTCGATGTCCTCAACAGCAAATAGATGCGTATCCTATATTGACTCGTCTGCAATGCTCTTTACTGGAGAAAGTAAGTGAAGATGGGAAGATATTAAAAGTTGTCGTCGACGTGCAGAATCCCGACCTCCTCTTCCTCCCCAACCCACTGGAAGATGTCCTCCCGGCCCAACTCCATTCCTAAAGTAACTCCTCCTCCATCTCCTCGCATCCCGTACGCCGGTTCTTGTTCTAGAGGAGATGCGACCTGATGAGTTGAAGGGAAGTAGCAGTTGGCGGAGGAGTGAGGTCGAGCGGGGGCGGGAAAGAGATGAGCTGGGGGGTGGATCTGGTTGTTTGGATGGTCGTGAGAGGGGTGAAAGTAGGAAGGACTTTCCAGCGTCGATGTCGAAGAGAGGGAGGAGGAGGAGAGTTGGCGATGCTGCTGATTCCAATGCGTCGACGCGTCCTCCTCCAAACTGGCCGCCCTTCTCTTCTCGTTCCGCTTCACCACAGGTTTCCATCCATCGTGAGTCCCGTGAATCTCGTATTCGTCGAGGAAAGCGATCATGTTCCGAAGCGATCCTGGCGTGAGAACTGCCCCCGCCGAGGCGTCCTCCTCCATCAGGGAAAGGAAAGCAGCCTCTTGTCGGGGCTCCGGTCGAGCGACATTCCATGGCGATGGGTAGAGATCTTGAGGGCCGTGGGGCTGGGTTGACGATGAGGAGGAGGAGGAAGAGGAGGAGGCGTAGGATGGGAGAGGGAAGGAGTTCCGACGAGGCTCCTCGTTGGGAACTTCGGGGAGAGGTTCGAGCTTCATGGCAGAGGCGAAGCTCTGGGACCTCTTTCGTTTGAGAGGAGTTCGAGGTATCCGAAGACCGTTTGGCCGTGAAGAAAGGATGGGAGGAGGTTTGGGTGAGACCGCGCGACGCGTTGAGGGAAGAGGAGGAGATGAAGGCGTTCCAACGGGTTCTCTTCTGGCAAGTTTGCGAAGGAAGGAAAGAATGAATTGGTTAGCGATTCGATGATACTCCACAAAAGGAGGTCTCCCGAAGAGGCTGAAGAAAGAGAAGGGACGGTGAAATGAAAAGGAAAGCTCACGAGTATCGACAGGCTGCTTCTGCATCCAGCTCCGCGGCGGGAGAGAATCGGAAGCTATCGTTCGTGAGCTGGTAAAGTTAGGATATTGAAGCAACCAGAAGGAACGCTGCGTCAGGCTTCCACGTTCTAGAAAAGAAAGAGGCGACAGAAGAAAACAATCGAGAATCTCCGTCTTACCATATCTGCAGGAATCTCGATTGAGGCCAGTTCAGGAACACTTGATGGAGACTTGAGCTTTCCAGTAAGAGCGTCTCCCATCTGAGGGTATCAAGAACGAGCGAGTCAGTGTTCGTTCGGTGGATTGGACAAGGAAGAGACGCGTCGATTCTGATTCGGATCATTTCTCGGTCGTACGCACAGTGAAGTAAGAGACCAAGTGTTGAGGGACTCCGTTGATGGCTATCGAGATCGTCTACACCATCAGGACCGCAGAAGTCAGCTTCGCGTCCAGGTTCTCCTCCGAGTCGCGTCATGCTTCCGGCGTCCGAAAATTTGCTCACCTTCTTCACCAAACCATTCGCCTTGTACCTGCTCGACGGCACCAGACTTCCAACTATCTCCCTCTCTCTCTTCTCAGCCGTAGGAGTCCCACGCGAACGTCCCGAGGGTTGAGTTCTCGACTTCCTCGTCGACGAACGAGGGCTCCTTCCCTCCTCCTCGCCGACAGCTCTGATCTCTTCGACGTCGGAACCTTCGGCGTCGATCTCGTCGGGGTAGGGAAGCTGATTGGTGGGGGGCTGGACGAGGAGGAAGAAGAGGAGGAGGAGGAGGAGGAGGAAGAAGTGCAGTCGTTGGAGTCGACGCGAGAGGAAGAAGGTTGGCGACGTTTCGACCGGCGTTCCGTTCGTTGATTAGATTCTCGGTAGACCTGTAAGAACACCATCATCCAGAACGAAACATAGAGTGGTCAGCTTATCGAGCTCGCGCTGTTACTCGAAAAACTCGGATGAAAACTCGGATGCAAAAGAAGACGTGAACTGTCGGAGTTCTCGCCCACCCTCGATCTCTGATCACTTCCCTCGACCTTCTTTTTAAGGCGAGAGAGATCATGGAAAACACTCACTACGAAGTTGGACATGATCCTACTGGGCGACCACACCTGGAAACAGAAAAGAGTTCAGCTGTCTGGGAAGGAGACCAGGAGAAGAAGAGAAAAACTCTCTCTCGCTCGACTCACCAATCCGTCTGTCCATCTTTTTATCCCGCTCTCGAGCTCGTCGAAGATCTGTTTGGAGAAGAAGAAGATTATGTTAGAAGAGGTGCTCCATCTAGCTTGTGGGGCGGCCTTTCGACGCTGGACTCACGAAGATAGCTCCGCTGGTGATGAGGTGCTTCTCGCTTTCGAGCAAGCGACGTGTGATGCGGGGAACCAGAGAGAGCCGAGCTCCTTCGAAGAGGAGAAGGGCATCGTGGGTGGTCTCAACAATACCGACGAAGGGTGGGATTGCTTGACGAGAAGCAGAGTCGGTCATGACGGGGAAGAGGGCGAGGTGAGTGAAGACGAAGAGGAGGGAGATGGGCTGAGCTCCGTGGAGGATTGAACTCGAAGAAAGAGAGGAGGACGGATCCAAGACTTGAGCAGGTGTAGAAAAGGATGAGAAGACCGTTTAGGGTCAGATTGAGAGGGGGAGAGAGAGAGAGAGAGAGAGAAGAGGGTGGTGGGGGGAAGCGAATAAGAGGGCTCACGGAGGAACGCGGGAAGGAAGTGGACGATGAAGTCGAAGACAGAAACCTCACCACAAAGAAGGGAACGAAAACAGCATTTAGCTTCTTTCCTTCTTCCCAGAGAGAGAAGAACAGAGAAAGAAGCATGGAACTCACAGCTGTGACCAGGGAGGGTGGGAGTTGGGTTGGACGTTGGACGTTGGTCGCCGCTCGAGGGGGAGGGAGGGTCTCAAGGGGTGTTTGGTCCCGCTTCCTTTCCTCACCTCTCTCTTCGGACCGATTCGAAACCCCATCCTGCCGGAAATTAGAGGGCTCTTATCGCTGACGATTCCTTAGGGCCAAGCTGTAATGGCAATCTGTAGGTTCCATCGGCGACGTCGTGGAATATTTTTGATCCCTTGCTCGTTTCTTCTTGAGGGGAAGAGTCTGCTAGGTGAGGGGAAGATCCTGCTAGGTAGCAGGACGGGCAGTAGACAAGGCGTGCAAAAAAATGCTCAGGTTCAGCATTTCTGACGCGTGTGAATAATCTACGGGAGAGAGAGAGGGGAGGGGGTTCTCGACGAACCGAGAAACCAAACAGAGAGGGGACGAAGCAGTCATGACCGCATTTGTTGAAGCTCAGTAGAATCCGAATGACGGAAGCTGATAGGATCTGAAACAATCCCATCCACGCGAGAAACTGAGCTGGACGAAAGAAAGGAGATGAAAGGAAAGCCGAAGAGGAATCAGCGACACGCAAAAAATCGAAAACGAGCAAAGAGAGAGACCCACAGCTCTTTGATGTACATCAGGTAGTATAGAGTGGGTAGCGTAGCCATGAAGAGATATTAAAAAAAGCTGTGCTCGCCGAGCGCCTGCCTGAAGTCGTAAAAGTCATCCAAGATCTCGTCTCGTCGCCCAGATCACCAACTCCTCCCTCCGCTCCCCCAGCCACTGACCAGTCCAGCCCACCCGTTCTGGCCTCCTCCTGACCGTCCAGGAACCCTTCCTCTCCCGCTCCCTCCTCCGGAACTCCCTCGTCCAGCGCCGCCGAGATTCGCGAGGGCGAGAGGGGAGGTGGAGGAGGCGGATAGTTTGCGTTGCTTGGCCGTTGCTAGGACTGTCGAGCGAGCGAAACGGATATCAGGAGGGACGTGGAGGGGGAAGGGTAGGAGGTAGGAGGAGCAGAGGAGTCAGTTTGAGAGGGTAGGGGCAGGGGAGGAGAAGGTAGGGAAGAGAGAGAGAAAGAAGAGAGGAGGAGGAGACTCACCGTTCGCTGAGATAGTGTTGATGTTGGTTTCCAAGACTAGACCTCCTTGAATAATTTCTGCTAGAGTGTGATGCACCTGGAGAGGAGAGAGGGTTTGAGTCAGCTCGAGGGCGAGGAGATGCGTTGTAAGCTCGACCTTCCCTTCGCTCCCTTCCTCGCCCTCCTCCTTAGACCCCCAAACACCCTAGAATCGAGTACACAGGCAGGGCAGCATAGAAAGAGAGTACGCACCTCGTCGAAGCCGAAAACCAAGTCCAGCTCACAGACATTCTCGAACATCCTGTCGAGCGCTTCGACGAAGACCTGGATGAGGTCGAGCACGCCCAGCTCCGATTCCGCTTGATCGCAGATGAAGACGAAGGTGAGGGTTGCGAATTGACTGTAGGAGGTCAAGGGATGTTACCGGAGTCAGCTGGAGTGTGCATGTCGTGTGGACGGGGAATGGTGTCGAGGGAGGAGAGAGCAGATCTCAGGCGAGAAAGGAGATGGGGAGGGAAGTCACGAAGGAAGCTGTCGAGCTCATTTCTGCACGACTCTCGGACCGAATCGGACGGATGTTTCGCAAGGGAGGTACAAAGAACCTCTCCAAGACCCCCCTGAGCTTGAACGGAAATGAAACGAACGGAGACTGACCGATAGATGACCCTGACGTCCTCGTCCTCGTCGCACGTCGATGCTCCTGCTCCTTCCCTCCCCTTTCCCTTGCTTCCTCCTCCTCCAAAGAAGCCCGCTCTCAGCTCGGGAGCATCCAAAAAAGAACACAAGCCAGCTGGACGATCTGATACGAGTTTGAAGATCTGAGCGATGAGTTGGCGTTGTTGAGTCGGAGGGGTGGAGGTGTAGAACTTTGAGAGTCGAGGCACGCCGGTGGTGTTGAAGATGAGCACAGAGAGGATCATCCCGAGAGGGGAGGGATCTAGGGAGGTTGGTCGATACGGGAAGTGTGGGTGAGTGGAGGGTGTGAGAGAAGAGGGTTGATGGTCAGATCGGTCGTGATGGGTGAGGAGGAAGGGAAGGAGGGGAGGGAAAGGAAGCTCACACCTCCCTCCCTCTGCCTTCCTCCACAACCCCTTCAACTCCCTTCAACCAATTTTTTATCTCGTCTTCTTTTCTCGAGGCAAGCTCAGCTATATTGCCCCATAGTTTTTTTTTTTTTCATCCGTCAGACAACAGATTCTGTCACGGTGACAAACCTGAGCTCACAGGGAACGCTTCCCTTTCACTCCTCATTCCTCTCAACGCCCATCAACTCCCATCCTCCTCCTTCCCTCGCCCATCTTCAACATGGACCCCAAGCCATCCCTCTCGCTCGAAACGACGATAGAAGATTCCTTACCTCCTTACGACCGACACGCCCACGACTATCCCTCGGATCTCCCTCTCGTCGAAGCTTCACCTGTTCAACCTACTACCTGGTTTGGGAGGCTTTCCAAACGGGCTAAGATCGTCCTGGTCGCGGTGCTATTGCCCCTTGCTGCTCTAGTAGCTTCGATGATCTGGTATGGGGTCCATAGAGTGGAGCAGGCGAAGGAATGGAAGCTGGACAACCCTGCAGATCTATCGGCCGCGAGACAGGTCGTCGAGCCTGAGGTCCGTGCTTTCTTTCCCTCTCCTCCTTTATCTTCGCATCCTGACGGGTTCCATCTCCATTTGCAGATCCCCACTTCCCTTGCTTCCACCGACGGCGACCTCCTCCTTCCCTTTGCCTTCTCCTCTCCCTCCATCTCGAACCGAACCTTCAACTTCGTTCCGTCCAACACTGTCAACGCTACCGTCCTCACCTCCTCCTCCCAACTCCTCTCCTTCCCCGCTACCATCAACTCAACTTCCTACTTCGTCAAAGTCTTCGGGAACCGCTCCACCAACGTCGTCTTCACTTCTTCGCAGAGCGACTCGAAGAACTGGAGCGGGAGAGTCGACGCGTTTTGGAAGGTCTCGCCAGGTGGGAATCAGGACGAAAGGATGCGATGGGGAGTTGATCAGTTGTTGAAGACCGTGGGAGGGGTATATGGATACAAGCTGAATAGCTCTGATGGAGACGGCGCTGTTGGAGTCGCGATGAAGGTGAGCACAAGTCCACTCGAATCTTCGCGTCTCATCTTTGTTTTCTTTCTATCTCGCTCACTCTCTCGCCTTGCTTTCTTCCAGACTGATGGATCCGACTCCTTCCGCAACTTTGGCGGCTACCTTGCTGCCTCTCGACCAGACCAATGGCTCGATTCGTCGATGCTGTTCAACCTCACGATCTTCGTCCCTCCCTCCTCCTACGCTCGTCGTCTGAACCTCTCTTCCACAGCAGACGGAGACTTCGACTTCAACCTCCCGAATGTCACCTTCGACTCCGTAGACGTACGAATCCCCTTGGGCTACACTGGACACAACTCCGCTGTGAGTCTCGAACTTTAACGATCGCAACGTCGCGTCTTTCCTCTTCTCTCATAGCTCACTCCTCTCTTCTGTTTCCCTCCATCTCAAGGAACTCTCCACTCAATCCCTCGCCATCTTTTCCGGCCAAGGCATCAACGGCTCCTACTCCCTCACCTCCGGCTCCCTCCTCTCCCACGGCTCCATCCAACCAACCCTCGCTTTCCCTTTCACCTCCTCCTCTCTCTACGCCTCCAACCTCTCCCTCATCACCACCAGCGGCTACATCTCTGCCAACATCACTTCCTTCTCTGTCCCTGGATCCTACTCCTCTACCCCAGGAGTCAACATCAACGCCACCTCTCTCGCCCCGACCACCTACGACGGAGCTTCCAACATCTTCTTCCCCATCACCTCTTTCGACGGCTCGTTCGAAGTAGCTACGAACGTCGGATTGCCCATAGTCGTGAATACTATCAGTGATGGGGTGTCCTCGATGTGGGGTGGGGGATCAAAGACCAATGGGAGGGTGGAGAAGATACTGAAGGGGAAGTTGGTTCAAGGGTTGCCAGGAGGGAAGGGAATGGTGAGACTGAATTCTAATAGGGGGAATGTGAGGTTGAGAATGGGACTGTCGAATTCCGCTTATTTCTAGCACGGGCTAGCACGGGAGTGATGGGAGATTGGTGAGCTGCATATTCAGATTTCTTTCGATAGGACGAAGGGAGAGGGAGAAACGCCGAGCTGACTTTCGTTTCGTTTCTTCCCATTCCAGATTTTACCATTTCTCGGCTCTTCAGATCATCAGGCACAGGCCGATCGTCGCCGCCTCTGTTCTGGAGAAGCTGCTTCGTGCAACACGACACGAGACCGACCTTCGAGTACTGCCTCCTTCGTCCTGCTTTTATCTTTCTTGCTGATCCGAAAGGCAAAAAGGAGAGGAATTCCGTTTTGTTTAAGCAACTAGGTAAGGCAAGGCAGGCGGGGACGGGCAAACAAGAGGCAAGAGAGGCGAACGAAGTGAACTTGAGGCGACGTCGACGAGCGAGTAAGTGTGTAGTAGACTATTAGTGTGAGGAAGAAAGGCAAGTTATTCGAAAGGGAGCAAGAAAAAAAAATGTGAGGCAATAAGAAGGAGCGTGATTATACAGAGTGAGGATGAAAGAAAGAAGGAGGGAAAAAGAGAAACGAGAAACAACAGCGAACGAGGCGAGCGAGCATGCAACGGAAATAAGGGGGTAGATTAGATTAAGTCGATTTGAAGTTAGATGGGTGGTGATGGAAGTTCAGTAATGTGAAGTGTGAGCTTGATAATGGCGATGATAGTAGAGGGGAAGAAGAGAAAACCGCAACACGTCGTCGAAATTGATCAAGGCATTCTCCACCCCCCCTCCAGCCCTCCCAGATCTAGCGTTGATTCGACGAGGTTGAAGGTGAAGGCCGTTGGAGTAAGATGAGCTGTTGCCGTTCCTGATTCGGATGCCGAGGAGCGATGGTAGACTCCGTGGAGAGGACGAGTGAGAGGAGGAGCTGGTTGGCTCGACTGGACGGGAGAGAAGTAGATCTGAAAGACGCGGAAGACCAAGAGAGATGGACAGTAGATAGGATCAGTGTGAGCTATACTCGTTCGGTTCGCAATCGAAGCGGTCTCGAGCTAGCGAGAGAGGAATGGAGAGGGAAGAAGGATCGCAAACTGACCTTCACTGATTCTTCTACGCCGATACTCTCCTGAACGCCTTTCCCCCCTTTCCACTGGGAGGAACAGGCCACCTCCATCCTTTCGCTTCCTGCACCGCGAACATCAACTCTTCCTCCGTCTCTTCTGCTTCCTCCTCGTCGCGCACTACGTTCTCCTTCCCACCCACCCGGTTCCCTCCCTCCAGCTCCTCCTCACTATCCCAGCTCGCCTCCAGCTGAACCATCAAACTCTCTAGCATCGCCGCTCCGTCTGCAACCTCTTCGCCCTTCCGCGCAGAAACGAACGACGCGTCCGACTCCATCGTGTCCGTCGAACTACTCGACTCCTCCCTCTCCCTCTCCCTCCAGGATACGATGCTAGGTCCGTAGTACCTCTCCAGCACGTTCTGCGTAAGCGATATTGAACTGGGAGTTTCCTTCCTATGTCGGTGTCCACAAGCTTGAGCACGCTCGAGAAGAAGGGAAGAGAATGAGCCTGAGCCGGTTTGAGGCGACGACGACGGTGATCTCTCGACGACGAGGAGGTTTGAGTTTGAGTAAGTCTCCAGGGAAGTTGAGGCGAGGGATTCCTTCGATTCTGAAGTGAAAGTCCTCGACCGAGGTCCTTGTTCGCTAGTCGAGCTCGTCCTCCGAGTGAACGATTGGCTGAACTCGGCTTTCGCGTCCACCCAAGCCCTCTCCTCTTCATCCGACGAACCTCCGCTGAAGCCTCCGTCGGTTCGAGAAAGTTTGAGATGGGTAGGTGAAGAGGAGGAGCTGGGAGGTGGAGAATTGGCAGTGGAGGTGCAGCGAGGTTTGGAAGGGGTGGCTTCGATGATTCGGACGACGACGACTGGGCTTCGAGTGGGACTGCTGGTTTGGGAGTTGCATTTGACCGAGCGAGGGGAGTCTCGAGCCTTTCGAAACTTGGCGGAGGCGAGGATGATGGTATGAGAGTTGGATGAGGGGGAGTAGAAGCTGTCCGTCGAGGACGACGAGGAGGTGGATTTGGTTCGAGGAGAAGTGCTGGGGAGAGGGGAGACTTGGATGATAGACCGAGTGTTGGTGAAGCGAGGAAGTTGCTCAGTTGATTGTGGAGGAGAAGTGGAGTCTCGTACGGTGAAACTGGGCGAGAGGGAATACGATCGAGAGTGAGGGTAGCGTTGAAGGGTCGAAGTGGAGGAGATTTGACGTTCTCGTCCCGTGTCGAGGGAGGAAGACGTTCGATGGTAGGAGGAGTGGAGAAGAAGTTCCCGTTCCTGGCTGGAACCCCATTCGAAGGAGTTCGTGTCGGTCGGGGATCGATCTTCGAAGAAAAGAAAGAGGAGGCGAGAAGGTCAGCGTTCAGGCCACGCGAAGTCTCGAGACGCGTCTGAGATCGAAAGAGCAGTAAGCAAGGGGGAAGACCCACCTCCTCTCACGAGATTGAAACCTGTCCTCGTAGCATGCGGCGACTAAAACCCAGCCCATTCCCATCTCCCTCTCTCCCCAAACCCAATCTCAGCCCGTTCCAACGACTCCTCCGAACCTCCTTCCTCCCAGCTCCTCTCCCCCTCCTCCTCCGACCCACCGCCATCCCCGCTCCCATTCGAGCCGATGGAGCCTGATCTCCCAAACCTCACTCCGATTCGGGGGCCACCTTCCTCGGGAGGGATGGTCGTAGAAGGGGTTGATCGAGACGCGGCGTCTCCTCCGTAGAAGAACGGAGGAGGTCTCGGGATGGCGAGGAAGGAGGGATCGGACGGTGAAGGCGGGCTGGCAGAGGAAGGATTAGGATGATGATAGGCGGAAGAGATGGTACTCCTTGATCTTGAGGAAGTCGAGGACGACGAAAAGGAGGTTTTGCGGAGGAACCTCCCAAATTCCGAAGCCGTCGAAGATCCGAGGTTCTTCAAACCAGCTCCTCCTGTTCCTCCGCCTTCGAGGCTCCCTCTTCCACCACTGAAAGGCCTTGACGACCGACGTCTTCTTCTTTTTTATTTCCGTCTTCGCCTTGGTTCTCCCTGTTTGTCCTATACCAGCGTATGTGTATCTCCGAAAAGAGCGATCAACACCCAGCGGAGATGAAATTTGATTCCTTTTCCAACTGCTGAAACGGTGATCCTCAAGTGGGTGAGTCGAAATCGGTCTTCGATTCGCTCCTCTAGAAGATGAAGCCCTTCCCTCGTCAAAATCGCTCTCTCCTTCCTACTGAAAGACCGGAATGTCTCCCTTTACCTGAAGAAGTTTGCTCGCGAAGGAAGGTGGGATGAGGTGATCTCCACGGAGAAGAGATGGCGCGTCGTGAAGAATCCTTTGAGAACTAAACAGACGTCGGCTAGGACCTGAAATAGGAGTCTTAGGGAAGTTCGTATGAACATGCTTTTCAGACCAAACCCCTTGCTCGGCGATATTCTGGGAGGCTGAACGCCGAAAGAGGTCGAGGGGGCTGCCTTCTTTCACTGAACCTGACTTTCTTCTTCCTCTTCCTCTTCTTCTTGCCGCCGAACAACATTTGACTCACTGAGAGATGATTTCTCAGGGAGATCTATCTTCAGGAGAAGTCTCAACTTACAAGAGTGTGAAGCAGCTCAGAAAGAAAGCTTCCTAGACGCGATTATCTTCACGACGCGTTCTCTTTTGACCGGAAGTAAAATCGTTTCCCATTTTCTGGGAACATCCACCATCTTCCAATTCAGAAGATTTCTGCGATGGTCTCCCCGTCGAGAATCACGAGCCCCCCAGCGAAAGGAACGTCGGCTCGTCCGCGAAGAAGCTTCAGAGCCGCGACGCCTCCCTCTTTGATTTTCGCCCTTACCTCCTTCTGCTAGACTTCTCTTCAAGGACTTCTAGGTTGGTTCGAGAAACGGAGTGCTTCTTTTCTAGTCCTCAAGAGTATTCTACAAAGAGATCCAGCGGCTTTTCAGCTTTCAAAAGGAGATTCAATCGCTGTTTGACCTCGATCCTCCGGGAAGGCAATGATCGTCGCTCGGGCGAGAAAGGGCGAGGAAGAGCCAAAGATTCGGCAGAAGGAGATTCCTGATCTTCCTTTGATTCCAACTAACACTTTCCTCGGCGTTTGGCAGGTCTCAGTCTGGATTCTTCGGTGGTGAAGAGAGAAA
Organism: Mrakia blollopis; assembly: GCA_000950635.1. NCBI lineage: Eukaryota > Fungi > Basidiomycota > Tremellomycetes > Cystofilobasidiales > Mrakiaceae > Mrakia > Mrakia blollopis. The sequence goes on along the minus strand of BBPU01000145.1, from coordinate 2,962 downwards.
GTTCAGGGGCCGAGAGGTGCGTTGTGCGTTTCCTCTCCTACGAAGCGAAGCGGGAAATCGGTTCTGAGCGCCGGGAAGGCGTTCGTTTCCTCTCAACCACCTTCTTTCCCCTAATCCTTCCTGTGAAGATGGGTATGAAGATTTGCGTATCTCTTTCTTTCTTTTCTACAGTAGAATAGGTTGTTGAGCTCGCTCCTCTCGTTTCTACTCTCGCTAGCTCTCTCTCTCCGCACACTGCATTATTCCCTTAACCTTTTTCACTTCCCTCTCCTCCCTTCTTACTCTCGTCTACATCTTGACCACCAAGCTAGCGTCTCACGAGTCCTTGTTCGTTCATCTTCTACTCTCCTTCTCTTCATCAGTCGTGTACTTATATTCTCTCTCTATACTTCTGCAGCTTTCTCTCTCCAGGTTAGCTCGATACATCGTCTACATCTTGACCACCAAGCTAGCGTCTCACGAGTCCTTCTTTCTCTCTCCAGATCGAACCAGACGCTAGACCTTACATCTTCATAGATTAAGAGTCTGATTGCTTGAGAGCAATAACCAGGAACCAACCAACCTTCCCCATCGAAGGATACCAGCACCAGAACCTCCACGACGTCCTCCGTCCTTCCTTCCCTCCTTCCCTCCCTCGAGCTCGACCACCTCCTCGCTCTTCTTCCCTTCCACTTCGTCCAACTCCCGCTCGAATACCCAACATCTCCATCGTCTCTCCCATCATGGCGCCAGCACCCAATACATCAAGCTACTCACCTCAGGGAGGCAGGAACCAGCTCCAGCCCGACGGATCGAACTTCATTACCTGGAAGAGCTCGCTCAGGAGTGCTCTGGCGGCGGACGAGACGATCTCAGCCCTCACAAACGTCGACCCTCTCCTCGCCGATGCCACCGCCGCTGGATACGCTGCTTCCCTCATCGCCCACGCCGTCTGGAGCAAGAGTCGAATGCCGTAGGATTCTCCATCAGGCTCCTCATGGCAGAGGAAACCAAATCGGGATCGAGGATGGAAATGGGAGCGAAGGAGCTCATCGAGGACCTCGAGGAGGAGTTCGTCGGAGTCGGTCCGCCCTCATCAACAAGGCGATGCTAGACATCATGAACTTCAAGTTCGGAACCGATTCGCTAAAAGCCTACGAGAATTCGAATCCCTCCTCACTCGAGCCAAGTCACTCCCAGGCTCAGGAGAACTCGGAGACTTCGTCAAGGAAACCTTCGTCGTCAACCATCTCCTCCACCAGCTCGGACCTCTCTACGCTACGTTCAGGACAGTCTTCCTCGGAACCAACACCAAACCCTCGGAATGGAAGATGAGCACGTTCAAGTCAGCTCTCACCCTCGAAGTCCAAAGTCAAAACGCCGTCGTCGATCTCGGAGTCTCCCTGGATCCCTCCTTCGAGCGAGCGCGACCTCCAAATGCAACGCCTGTCAACAGCTCGGACACTACCTCGTCGACTGCACCGACCCTGGATGGCTCGCTTTCGTCAAGGCTCGAGACGGAGGACCCACTCGAGGAGCAGCAGCAACGTCGCCGCCAACAACCTCGTCGTCGCCGTACTCAGGACCCACCTGCACTCACTGCAAGGCCCTCAACCTCCGATGGAAGCATCAACCACTCCTCTGCTGGGTCCAAAACCCTCACCTCCGACCAGGTCACCATCGACCGGCTAGGAACGACGCTCGAGCAACCACTCACCAGAGCTGTTGCGAACATGACCACTCCTCGAACAACAATCCAACCCACCCATGTACCGATGCTCCTACTCCACCAACATCGCGTGTCGCTCCACCACCACCAGGAGATCGGAAGATCCCATCCTTCTCGACTCAGCAGCCTCCTCCCACACCTGCGGCGACGAGAACGCCTTCCTCGACCTTCGACCTCTCCCTCAACCCAGCTCCATCACTATCGCGAACGGAGATCGGATCGAGATCAAGGGAATCGGAACCCTTCCTTTCAGGACCGTCGTCGACGGAAAGGAAATCGTCCACCACCTTAAGAAAACCCTCTTCGTTCCAGCTCTCGACGTTACCCTCCTCTCCGTCGGAGCACTCCTCTCCGCTGGCTACAACCTCGGAACTCGACGAACCGCCGCTGGAGAACCCTCCCTTGCCGTATACACCAAGGATGGGAAACTCTTCCTCGAGACGAAGATGGTTGGAACGATCTTCGAGATCAAGTCGAAGACCGGGAAGGAGATCTGGGGATCGAACTGAGGGCGTGGGGAGGAGAGTTGTAGGGCTGCGAGGAGCGATGACGAGATTATCGAAGAGATCATTTTTACCCATAGAGGCATGGCTCACGCTTCGCTCAAAATGATCTTGAAACTTCGAGATCTCAACGTTCTCCCCACCTATTTCTCCACTCCCCTCATCGAGCAAGCTCTCAATCGACCCTGCATCAACTGCATCAAGTCCAAACTCAAACGTCATCCCTACCCTACCTCCACTCGCATCACCACTCGTCCACTCCAACTCGTCCACTGCGATCTCGCCGGCCCCATGCGATCTCCCACCTTCAGCGGTCAACGATACTTCCTCATCCTCGTCGACGAATTCACCGACATGTACTGGGCTTTCCCTTTAAAAAGGAAGTCCGACACCGAAACCACCCTCAACCACTGGATCGCACGAGCCGAGAGCGAGAGCGGCCAGAAACTCGGAACCTTCAGGTCGGACAACGGAGGAGAATTCACGTCGTCGACGATCCAGAGCTACTTCCTCGAACGAGGAATCCGTCACGAAACCAGCATCCCGAAGCACTCCTCCCAGAACGGCAAAGCCGAACGAGCCATCGCGTACCTCACATCCCTCATCACCTCCGTCCTCGTCGATTCAGGACTCTCTCAACGATACTGGGGAGAAGCCCTCAACTTCGCTCTCCGCGTCCTCGAACGACTTCCAGCAGCACCACTCTCCCCATCCCACCCCAAACAACGTCTCCACGCCTGGACAGGCACAC